>JAHPZR010049016.1:32500-39813 GCA_019787425.1 Platygyra sinensis | reverse complement strand
GTATTATCCATGGCAAGCCGGAAGAAAGGGAGACAAGAGACTGTTCTATGTCATTTCTAAAACTGTATTTTATTTCAGTAAAAGCTAATATCAAGTTGTTTGATATCAGTTCAACCACAAATTTAATTTTAGATTCTTACATCCTCTTCCCGTATACTATTATTGATGCAGAGGCAGCTATTTTTAGCAATGTTGTTTGCGAAAGTCCGTCCTGGAATTATTTATCAGTTCAGATGACCCTAATGAAAATTGCATACTTTGTAAATGATTTATTTTGTCCTTATAAAAACAGAAGGCAGTATGATTTGTTGCTCAAAGACAGCCATCTAGTATCTTATATTGCTATTAAAATAGCAAGTAAAACGTTTATTTTCATTGTCAATCGACTTCGCTTTCCAAAACTATATTGGGGATACTCTTTAGAAAAAGGTTAAAATAAACATGATAATTTAATAGCAAGTCGTCTGGAGCATCAAAAGTTTGGAAAAAAAGTTGCCATAAAAATGGCTTGGAAAAAATTACCATTGCCTTCAGCATCAACTAGGTATGAAGTCAACAGAATCAGTTAAACAACACCGTCACATTTCAGTCCCAGGTCACGAAGCTGAGTTGTACTTTTCCCTTATAAAACTGCTTTGATACGTGACAAAATCGCGAAAGACAAGCCATACTTAATCTTAAACTTTCTTGTAATCTAAGAATGTCTCAGATGTTCACTGCTGCACGGCCAAGAGACTATGACTAATTCTTCCAATCTCGTCCTAGTGTATTTGCCGCCTCTCCCAATAGGCCATTTCCGAATTACCTTTAGCCTCTTTTTCAAACCGAGTCTTGGTGCTCATCTTTCATTTGAAAATGAGTTTTAATTTGCATGTGTATGAAAACTCATTTTCATATGAAAGGATGAGCACCAAGACTCGGTTTGAAAAAGAGGCTAAAGGTAATCAGAAATGGCCTATTGCAAAAGCGGCTGGGAGCAAGCTAGTTAAGGTAACCAGTCTAAAATAAAATTGCTTTGTTCAGAATTAAAGTAAGGGCGACTCCAATGCGAATTGCGCAATATTGTTATTTTTTTATTTTCTGTTAAAAGAAAGCCCTTAACAATTCATGAATTTTTCCCTCACTTTTCCTATTCTCTCTTTTCTACAAAAGAAGTGAACTTAGTACAACTAACACACAGTAGTTTTTTTGATTTTCAATCAGTCTTTTATTGGAAAATCGACACTCAGTTTTTATGTACGCAGAAACTTGACAAGGTTTTGATATAGTTAGGGTGCACGTAGAAAAAGTCGTCATCACGCTATACATAGAACTGAGCAACTACTTAAAACTTTCGATATTGCAATTTTCGTTTACGAAACGGCAAACTTGGAAACTGAGCCTCTTGTAGAAATACAGAGGTCCACTCATCAATTTCTTTAAATCCAGTAACTATTTAAACATATCCGCTTGCGATCGTTCACTCTCACATCATAGCTTAGGTTGCTGTTGAGTGGTTGTCATCGCTAAGAGTGCTATTGCCTGTTCAGCAATTAAAGATGAAACTAAACTTATGATCATGAATTATTTAAAGTTATATAATATAAGCATGCATTTGAGTTCTTGAAATCATGCGAAGAATAAATTAGAGTACTTCTTCGATTTTTTATAAGGAACATGCAAAAATGTGCAATGAATTCCCAATTTCACGCTGTCTTCAAAGTTCTCACTGTTCGAGTCACTGTTCGAGTCAACGCACGAACTTCTCTCACCCATTGCTTCACTTCTTGATCAAGAAAACAGCATGGCTTTTACTTCACCTCGCTCTCTGCCTTCTAAATCAGATTTTCTTGACTGGGCATTTTCGGTTTAGCGGAGGAACCTCTGCCATCAGGTCTCTACTGACAGATGTCGTTGCACAGCGGAAGCCATACCGTGGATATGGTAACTCTGTTATGGTCAACCACTCGTCTTCTCTCCAGTCATAACACTCCACTGACGTCACAGCCACGTGACCATATGAACCACCGAATACGTAGATTTTCCCACCAAATGCTGCGGCACCCGCGCGGTCGCGTTTGGTTTTCATCTCTGCGGAATGAAAAGTAGGTCAAAATAGTCAAAGGTAGCTTTATGTTCCCACTTGCTTGTAGAAGTATTTAGTTTAGCTTGCAATCTCTAGTATACGTGAGTTCACATGCGGATCACCTCTGTATATTAATAGATCAATGGTATAGTTAAAATCTAACCTCAGCAAAACTCGCGTGCACTGGTGTGAACGTCACGATCGCTATGAACTTGGTTCGATGATTCCATGATATCCGTCTGACGTTCAAATTGTTCATCAAGTTTCCTGGACTTAATTTAAGAAAACTGCGGTGTTTAAGATCGGACTGAGGTTAATCAATAATCATTTTTCGAGAGAAGCGAAAAAATATTATTAGACAAGCATCCTCTGTCGTAGATCGTTTTAAGTCCAAGGTTTTTAAATTTTTAGCTCATTTTTGAAGACATCATTGTCTTCTCTGTAAATATTTCAAGTTTGGGGTTACCTCCTAGAATGGTGCTCTGGTGAATTTTGAGGATTCTTTCCCTTCTCAACACATTTTGTTTTTACCGATTTTCTTGTATGCTTAATATATAGATCTACAAATGGGAAATCACAACAATCTCCTACGGACTAAACTGCAGCTGGTAGCCATTTCGGTGACAATACAAAGTATGATCACTGGTTCCTTGGGATTGACACCGTCCTTGGGATTCTCGGAGTGTTTTACAATATTTACCTTTCCCATAAGACCATTTATCTGGACCTGGGTCATAAATCTCACATGAACTTAGTATTTTCCTAAAGTCCGACCCTCCACCCATCACAAAGATTTTTCCCATCAGTACCACTGCGCATGCTCCACTACGCGGTGTGTCAAGGCTGGAGACACTGGTCCATTTATCATGTCGAGGGTCATATCTTTCCACTGTTCTCAGAATTGTGTTGTTTTTCGAAATCCCTATAAAAAATAGAACAAATTTAATAAGGCAGGCTGCTGTGTGAGGTCAGACTGAAATTAAAACCTTTCTGTCTCACATAAAAAATGCCCGACTTAAATATCTGGCAAGGTCAAAAGCTTATTAGCGGAATTATAAACTTCTGGTAAGATACAAAAGGAACTGTTATGATAGTTGGTTGGTCTGTGTAATATATTGTCACCTAATCTTGAGGATCACGTGTTGTGCAAAAGTACGGCAATAAATTCTTGATGTGACAGCGTGTAGATGTGCGCCTTGTTGTACTCATATCAGGAACGGTACTTTTAGTGAGGTCTGAGCTTCTACAATAACAATACTTTCGGAATTCAATACCTCCAATTTTGGTTAGACGTTCAAGTCTTCTCGGATAATGTCTTTAAACCGTAAGCCCCGTCTCCTACATCTTCAGTGTTACATGGTTAGCAGCGGAACACACTTATCGAAAAGAGAAAGGGACGTAGTTCCCGGTATGGTGGTCTATCTCTCCATGCATGGGTTGGGTGGGTGGGTGAGATCAAATATGGACTGATAGCGGTAGCAAGAGGCGCCTTTACAAGCTGACGTTCGATCTCACCCAATAAAAGAATTGTAAACCGCCTTGAAACTATTAGAGATATGTGCTGTATATAAATACATACATAAGTACCTCCAATAACATAAATATATTCGTCAAGTGAAACAGCACAGTGATTGTAGCGCCTCTGGCGTGGAGCGGAGAGTGAACTCCAAGAATCCGTCACGTGTTCGTAGCACTCCATTGTTTGTTCTTGATTTTTGCTTCCCAGGACTCCTCCAACCACATAGATTTTCCCGTGGAGCTCTACGGTTTCATGGTTTAAACAACCTGGGGCATAAAATAGTCACAAGTTGTGATTTTTCAACAAATAAACCCGCATATTGAGAATCGGGATCAGCCCTTATATATACTGCCTCCTAGACTGTGCAGCAAAGACGCAACCAAGGGCGAGTGACGTGTATTGTACAATGCCAGAGTCAAGAAGCTTCTTATTCAGTTTCCGTCGAGAGTAAAATGATATTCTGCACAGACCTAAAAAAAGGTTTTCAGCCGATTGAAAGGAAAGAAATAATTACTTCGCTCTAAGTTAGAATTGATCATCTTAGGATTTTGAAGATTTAATGAACCTTACTGTTTATTCCGTTTTTTTTATTTCATTTATTCTCTCACAGAAATATACATATCAGCTTCCTCTCCTCGCATTCACTTAAGTTGCTTATAATTAAGTTCATCGAGTCATATGTAGGCATTTAAATCGTCTGACTTCGCAAAACCAACTGGATATAACTTACTGGAGCTTTTTAAACGAGTAAATCCCTTCCTCTCCCCTCCCACACGGACACACCTTACCTGTACTAAGTGGAGTTGTTTTCTCCCAGGTGTTAAACTTAGGGTCCAGTCTCTCGACTGTCGAGAGAACAGTCATGTTCTCCCCAGGTGTGGAACCGCCCACAGCAAACAACCAGTTGTGTAACCTGGCTAGGCCGAAGTTCAACCGACTGTCAATGACTGGAGACAGGCAGTACCACTTACTGGTCAGCGGATTAAAACAGTGGCAGCAAGGTAGAGCGTCATTTTCAATGACTCCTCCCACCAGGATGATGACATCTGTCAAGTGAGATTTCCACCTATGGTATTCATAAAGAAAAAAGATTCAAGAAAAGCCCAGATTGCATTCTGGATCTGGATCTATTTCCGGCTTGTGGGTCATCCGTCGAGGTCTGGGGCTTATTAGCTATTTTGTGCCAGACCTTTTAGGTCGCATCGAAAGAAGACTTTACAATATTAAAGACTAAACAATAAGTTATAAGATGAATTGAACTGAGTTTTCAAGCGTATAAAGTACAAGGAAAGTTACAGTTATAAGATTGTTGTGAATTACAAAATGACATTGAATATCACGTCAACTTTTGTTCTCATACCACCGTAGCTTAATTAACAATAGAACACCAACAACGATGATAAACATTGTATCTGAACGCATTTTAATAAAGAACGTGACGTTTTATATCTAGTCGACATACATTTTCAAAAGTGACGGATAGAAATTTTTGAAAAACTGTTTATATCGTAATTATTAGGGGTGGTCTGGAACATAGACTGAGAAAATGATCGTATTTGAACCTGTCTATTCGTCCAGGAAAGTAACAGCCAGTAAAGCAACAGCTTCCCAATACTGAAGTCATGGGTATTGTATATTAGGAGAATTTCGATATCAAATTTAGCACGTCGTGAACTCCTACTTACCTTCGCTTGGTGCGTTCATTCTGAAGCAGTTTCTTCTCCTTGTGACTTGCCATTTTGAACGTCAGGGCTTCGGCTATCAGCTCTTTACTTGCAGGCGATGACGTCACAAGTGGATCTTTGTCGATTGTGCCAAGTAAAAACGTCCTTGATATGAACGGCAGTCGCACGTGACTTAACAACTCGGAAAATGAGTCACGCCTTGACATAACATCAAAGTTTACCCACGCGCGAATTGAATTAAAAATTTGTTCTTCGTTTTTCACGTTTAAGTCATCATCTGCAATTATTTCGGCCAGTTCCTCTTCAGGCATCTTGAAGAATTCCTCCGAACTTTGAATTTCCAAGAAATTTTCTATCATAAAACGTTTACTTTCGTGCAAGAGTTTTTCGCAAGAATAGATTCGAGCCACAGCGGTCATTTTGACGCAGTTTTCAACGCAGAGATAACGAATAAGGAATTGCTCGCTCTCCAGTCTCAGAGATTCAAGCCCCAGTTGATAAGAAGAACACAAAATCTCTTCAATGTTTTTTTCAGTTAGCAAGATTTTAGCAGTATAAATGTAGTCCAAAACAACTCGAAGGATAGAATCTGTGATCCCCCGTAAAATTGTTTCTCTTGTGTATCTGGAAAGGGAAGTACCCGTGTAGAGCTCATAAAAATACGAGCTACTAGCCGCCAGAACACTTCTGTGTGCATAAAATTTTGTACTTCCCTCCTCTGTTAATAGCACGACGTCACATAAGACTTCAGAGTCGCGCATCTGATTCAATTTGTCGAAGAAGTTGATGAAGTACAGTTGATCTGTGATGGCTGCTGAAACTGAGGTATCCATGTTCTTGCCTGGAGTGGTTTTGTTTTGTTTGACGCTGGAAAACTTCCATCCCGTTGTACCACCAGCTTGCTTAACAGGTGGCTTAAATGCTTAATCAATTTTAATGATATATGCTGATTTTCATTTATACCTTTTGTTGCGCGCCAAGCATTGACTCCACTAGACTTGCGCACTAAACTATAGACTTGAGACCGTGGAATTCTGACCTCTTTAGCATTCTCTTCCACAGAGCAGCAAAACCTGCTGAAAGAGAATAGTGCAAGGAGAGCTATGGCGAAAAAATTCTAGCAAGTGCTTTCAACTTCAGTCACCTGGCATCACGGAAGCTCTCAATAAAGAGTTTCAGTTTCTCTATTTGGGCTACCCAAAAAACGATGATAATTGAACTGAGTGGGGTGCAATTTTGTATATGTAATCATACCGTTTCGAGTTCAATTTGGAATTGATTTGCACGAGTGAGTTTTTCAAAAATCTGAAATTGCACGATCGAGTCGCTTCGGCGAGTGCAATTTCAGCTTTTTGAAACACTCACAAGTGCAAATTAATTTCAAATTGAACGAGAAAAACCGTATAATTACTTATTAATAGTAGAAACATGAAAAAAAGTTCGCGCGGAAAAAGTGCCGGAAGATGTTTCTCGAAGTCATTTTTTTTTCAAGAAAACTTTATTTAGAGTTTCCGTACATTGTCTCTTTGCCAATCATAATCCAGAATAACGATGTGTAATTTGCACTGGTGTTACACTTTTTGCACCGGTGTTAAACTTTTTGCACTGGTGTCACACTTGAAGTGCACTGCTTTCAGCCAATCAGAATCGAGTAATTTTTCATGTGATTATTAGGTCTGAAATCATACGTATGATTTCAAAATCGAATGAGCGCGCAACGAGAGTTCGATTTGAAATCACAGTATGATTTCAGACCAAAATTGCATAACCCGAAGTTCCATTGCCACTTTATTAGATCCATCTCGAAATCGTACTATTTAATAGCCAAATCTGCCAAACAATGGCTTTTTTGTCTTTCAATTTCCTGCAATGTGATTGGTTATTTAAAAAGCCTTAAAAGTCTGATTGGTTGTTTTGTTTTACTGTGCCATTCTCATTAGCTGAGAAAAAGATACGATTTAGAGCAAAAAATAGTGCGATTCGTGAATAGTAAATCGCGCCGCTGAGAGCCAATCACACTGCAAGGATAACTAGTGATTTCAAA
>JAHPZR010049016.1:0-27500 GCA_019787425.1 Platygyra sinensis | reverse complement strand
TTCAAAAAAATTCGAGCAAGTTTTCTACAAGATCTGAAGAGTTTGACAGACTGTCAATATTTCATCTTCTTCAGTAACAAGCTCCGTGGTAAGTTCATCGTCCCCATTCCCTTCTTCCTCTTCACATATAATATCCACAACAGACGTAAACAAGATTTGATCTAAATAAAGGCAAAAGTTACAATTAATGTTACCTCTTTGGAGTAGCCTGCATGAAAGACATTCACAGGGGAAGTGGGGAACTAGCCCTGGGGGGGGGGGGTACTCCCTTATATGGGCTATATAGGTATATGTGGCCCCAAAGGGTATGGAATTTTCGCCGTCTTGGTCATAAATAGGGTATCAATTTTAGCATGTTGGTCATAAATAGGGTATGGTTTGTATACTCTAGCCTTGATATGGGTATGTTTATAAGCTGAGAAGCCGCTTTTATTGAAAAGAAAATCAACAAAAGCCCTTCACAAATTATGTTTACGGTAATTTAACATTGGTCTGAACTCGGGATCCAATTATAACGCAGGTCTGAAACAGGATTTTGATGTAAGGTTCAGGTCATACAGTGTAAATAGGGTTTGGAATTTTTGGTCAGGTCATAAATAGGGTAGTCTCCTCCGCAGCCGACATCCCAAAAAACAGCTGCGGAGGAGACTATAAATAGGGTGGGGAATATTGCAGATTTTGGTCATAAATAGGGTAAGGGTTTTGGAAAGTGGGCCACACACCCCACCCAATTTTTCTAGGAGTACTCCCCCTTGGGGGAACTAGAAGCACGAAGCTCAGAGGCAGCCAAAATAAGTACTGTAGTCATATCAAATATGATCCACAGACAAACATTTTTTGAACACAGAAAAAAGAATTGAATGTAAAAAAATGCAGCAGAACATTCCTTACAATCATCATCGCTTTGGTGGTGAATTATGGGCAGCTGATAGTGAAATGGTATCCTGGAGACCAAGACACCATTTCACTTCAGCAACCCAAGTATGTCACTGATACGTCAAAGCTTCCAGAAGGTCTTGATAAAAGAAGCCAAGTGAAAGTTCGTAAAAAAATACAATACTTTTAAGTTTTATGGACGATGTTATGTTTTGACAACTTCTCCTCTCACTGCTAATGCGAAACTTTAAATAAGAAATAACCATGTAATGCATTTAAAAAAATGTCACATTGCTTTCCTGACATATATATGAGCATTTGACAACCTTACACCTCAAGAATGAGTGGAAAGTTAGAATAATTTGAACTATAAGGTGTGTACTTACTCACTGCTGCTGATAATCTAGTATGTCTTCTGGCAAGATTTCTTGTTATGTTATCTCTTGCTATTGTCTTGAGCCTTAAAGACATAAAATCACATTGATAAAATTGAAGAGCATCTGGATCAAAACAAGCCTAGTTCACATTCAACATAACAACACTGACATAACAGCATATGTTGTAATGCTTCATATGTCATTATGTCACTTTCATGGTGTTTATATGCTGTGTTGTTGACATTGGCGACACAGAACATCAACATAGGGTGTTTTTTGCCATTGCGTGACCTCCCTGTTACAAGGCTGAAAGTAACCCAGTGCTTGGTGGCCAGCCAGGCCAATTTCCTTGCTTTCTTGGTCACCCAAGTCAAAATTAAGTGGCCGCTGGTTTCCACTATGTTTACAGGAATGTACATTTGACAGATTTTAACAGTAACAGAACTTCAAAAATTAACTTGCACAGTGGCTGCTTCCTTACTTTTTTTCATTTCAAGTTTGTACTAGCCTGCATTGTAGAGGAACTAAACCCCGGTATAGTCAGACTGTCTGTGAATCAGCGACCAAAAGCTTGTTCTGCCCCCTGCATGTTACTAGGGTTTTCTATAATAGGTTCTAACTGCCTCTTGCATATGGCTTTTCTTTCGTGCACTGTGACTGGACAGGATTTACATTTTAGGTACTTGTCATGTATGCATGTTTTGGTTTAAAATGAACAATATCTGCGACAATCGGCAGGCATCGAAAGATGAAAGATTTTCAGAAACCGGTAGGGAGATTAACAAAGACATTGTTGCCCCAAAAACTCTTTCACAGATTCCTGTTGCTCTGGAAGATTGTCAGATAGTTCAAACTGCTTTTCACTGCTTCAAATGCTAATTCTGTGATCGCCACTGTGCTTATTTTGTGTTTCTGGTATTCATCGAGAGCTAACCATGGCTCCACAAGAATCACTTGTCCAATCACAGTGTAAGGAAGAACAGCCACATGCAAGAGCCAATTAGAACCTACCCGTATTATAGAAAACCCTGGTAACATGTGGGGGGCAGAACAAGCTTTTGGTCGCTGATTCGCAGACAGACTATACAGGGGTTTAGTTCGTCTGCAATGCAGGCTCGTTTGTACTTGCAATTGCAACATCAGCCTGAATTTATATTTTGTATTGTAGTTGCCCATTGGATGAATCAACCCTAAATTTTAGTCACCCAGCTATCACCACTGGTGGCCTGGCAACCACCAAATCAGCATTTCCTTCAAGTTTTTAAGTAGCCGGAGTTTTCTGAAAAGTAGATGGTTGTGGGACCTGATAAACATCATCTCCTCAACATATCTTGACTCGTGAAGCAATCAAAGTAGCAGGCGAAACCTGGCAGCAAAGCCGGTCAACTTTGCTGGCTGCCGGCTGTTATATACAACCCTGAAAATAAGCATAGAATACTCTGAAGAGCTCTGAATAAGACTACTGGTCTAAGGTCTGTGAAATTTCTGACTTTAAGACCATTCCCAGCTGCTGCTTCCTTTGCCTTGTAACTGGTAAACTTACAGACAATCGTTCTTGGTTTGTGAGTACCATCATGTCGTGTAGGCCGACCAGTGCAATGGGCACGCTCAATTTCAGGAACCGGCTCAAGCTTTAATTTGTCAACAAGAACTTTCTTTACTTTCTCTTCAGTTGTTTCCCAGGTAAACTTACAGACAATCGTTCTTGGTTTTGGAGTACCATCATGTCTTGTAGGCCGACCAGTGCGACGGGCATGCTCGATTTCAGGAACCGGCTCAAGCTTTAATTTGTCAACAAGAACTTTCTTTACTTTCTCTTCAGTTGTTTCCCAGGTAAAATTAATGTAAAATTAATGTTTGTGTGAGTTTAAATTAAAATTGATTGATTGATTGATTGATTGATTGATTGAGCTGCCAGGCATAAGATTATTTCAATTTTGTAGAAGTTTGAGTACTTACAATCCACAGTCTCTAAGAATAGACTTTCCTACTGCAGAAGATATACTTCTCGCTGAAAAAAAATAGAGATATAACCAATCAACACATTTAAACGTACGCCTATGTTTATATTACAAAAAAATTGTTACATAACGGCTATCTTGATTCATGTTTTCTGTTGTAAAGACCAAAGTAGGGATAAAGCCACTCACTTTGTGATACGCCATTCGTAGACAAAGCCGTTTTCTGTGAAAATAATAAATAAATTTGCTACGTTAGAAAGTTGTGTTCGTCCTTTTCAGCTTGCTAATCAAGATAACTTACCGAGATTTGAATCGAAGCTCGCGCTAGTGAACGAACACAACGTGCAGACAACGCCGCCATCTTGTTTATTTCCAATGGAACACCGCGCGCAGACATGAGAAGGCAATGTTTGAACAGCGGTAATTTCAAAATGGCGGCTGCAGCACGTTGTCTTCGATCTATTTCGCGTTCGACTTCTTTGAAGGTAAACGGTCTTCAAACCTCATTAGATCCTTTATTTGCTAGTCTTAAAGCTAATTTTCATTTTATCTTACAGAATATGTCGTCTTCCCTCGCCAAGAATGTCTCACAGAGTAAGTAACATGTCACATAGCAAAGCTCAAAGAGATGATAAGCTGACGTAATATTTGACTCATCCTATACACTGTAGCTGATCTTGATTTGACACGCTGTGTTATTAAGTTGATCTTTTTCTTACAGGTTCCAGTAGAAGCGCATCATCGCCATTATTAAAGTCACTTCTTATTACTGACAGTGGATTGTAAGTATCGTATATGCATTGCTGCTTTGAATAAAAAGATGTTTCAGGACCATTTGGCATGATTTTAACGTTTAAAACTCAGTAACTGGCACAATATGAAAGCTGTACGCGGCATTAGTTGGCTTGATGCTTGAGTTGTTTGTACATTTTCCCTTTCTTAGGCTGAAAGGAACAAGAACTGTTGGAATGTCTACCAGCATAAATTTCAGCAAAAGATTTGCACCAGTGTCCTTTGTCTGTAAGTGTGTAATGTTATGTATACTTGTAAAACAAAGTAACTGATTAAAGACTCTTTGTTTTACTTCCCAACTCAAATATGTTTTCCGATTGGAGGAGAATGTGTCACATGTCCTGGGTCAAAACTCACTTAGTGCCTAGGGCAAATAAACCTCTCTAACTCCCTAGGGAAACAACAAGTTGAACTTTGGACTTGCACATGATCAGGTAGTGCTCCTTGAAGTCGCAGCAAATTTGTAATTCAGCTGGGCTGATAGCCTGAATTTCAGCCGTCTCCTCCACTCGCTAAGTCTCGGGAGAGAGACGTCTGAAGGCACTGGGCGATAATGCTGTCCGGTGACGTCACTACCCGAAAACCTGGTAGTGGTTCTGATTGGTTGCCGTGTTAATTTATTTGCCCGACGCGAATAATTTGAATAATTTTATTGCCAAACTTTGCGCGTTCACTGAAGATGGCAGAAGAAAGTCGCGAGCTAAAGCCACAAGAGTTAAAGCCGTTTCTGGTGTATGCTCGACATTTGGAGTTCAACACCTCTATCCGCAACAGGAAAAGGCAGTTGCAGAATTTCTTAGCGGAAGCGATGTATTCGTAAACTTGCCTACGGGATATGGGAAATCCTTAATACTTCATAGTCATCATATGGCTCCATACTAGTCAGTAGCGATTGAACTTTCAAAGCAGCACAGCCATTTTCCAAACGAAAGTTAGTCGAATGCAAAATTTACCTGAAAAAAAGTCTGAAAACTTGCAGCAGTTCACTCGTAAAAATTATCATTTTACTTTCGATATGTACGGCTAGCACACTAAATACATTGACATTAAACACTCCTTGAAATCCATAAATGAAGACGTTTGTTGGGTTTTTCAACGGCCATTCTCATGCATGAATGACTCCGAGAGCAAGCAAATCTGCACGTGAGCAAACAAATTATTCTGCACGTATTTTCTTGGGGCTACGGGCTGAACATATACTTAAACCTATAAAACTGATAACCTACTACCACAAAATTATAAGTTTCATTAGACGTTTTGTTCAGTCCGTAGCCCCACGAATAGGTAAAGAAATAATTTATAGTTCGCCGCGTTGTAGATTTGCTTGCTCTCCGACTCGGGGTCATTCATGCATGCGAATGGCCGTTGAGAAACCCAATTACAATCCGCCCGTCTTCAGTTACAAATTTCAAGGAATATTTAATTCCGGTGTATTTAGTGAGCTAACCGAGCATACTGAAAGTAAAATGATAATTTTTACGAGTGGACCGCTGCAAAGTTTAAGACTTTTTTGTAAATTTTGCATACGGTCGATAAGGAGGCGGAGATGATTGACGTCACCAAAACTTAACGGTTTTGTCTAGACTTGTTTTTGCGCTGAAGGTCGTATGTGAAATTTCATAAATTACCACATTTCACTCGTGACGTCACCGGACAGCATTATCGCCCAGTGCTTTCAGACGTCTCTCTCCCGAGACTTAGCGAGAGGAGGAGACGGCTGAAATTCAGGCTACTGGGCTGAAAGAAATGATTTCTCGTGGAGGTATAACAAAATACTTAGTGACTGGTCACACAAGAAACAGCAAGATTTGTCTCCCCTTGACCTTTGGTCTTGGAAAACTAAAGTCACTGTTTTCCCGTGATGTTGGGTCTTGAGGAAAAAAAAAACTCACTGTTTCCCTTGGGGCCAGTCATTAAGTACTTATTTTTTACTTTTAATGCCTTGCACAACTAGTACTTCTAGTGATTTTGTGCTTTTGAAACCAAATAAATAGCTTCCAGTGTGGTGTTGTCTCTAGTTGCTACATGACATGTAACAGCAGCAGCAGCACAGGATTTTATGACACTGTACCTTGAAGTTGCTTAGTTCTTACTGGCCAGGCAAAAGGCTCTAAAAAAAGCAAATCATTTTCCTGTTTTTGCCTGTAAAATAATAATGTTATTTTTGCTGGACAATTGGCTACTGGCTGAAACCTTATTGATTTTTGTTGGGGCTTCTTACCCACAGACAAGCAAAAAAAAAAATGCTTGCAAAGCACACACATACATGTTTTGGTAGACCGAAAGTGCTCAGTGAGTAGTATAAGCTTGTGAGTGCTCCACACTCAAATGGCGTTGAGTTCAAGGTTGGTTGAACACCTTATGCTGACAGTTTTTGATAGATTCTTATATTTTTAGGCCTGATTTGCCTACTCTCCATGTCCAGTTTTGAGTGCAAGATGCTTGCACTCAAAGATAAAATTTTTTATCTTTGAAGCACTCAGGATTTTCCTGATAAAGATTTGATAAAAATGAATTTTATTTGATGTTGATACCAACAGGCCATGATTGTTGTGTCTCATGTCATCAGGTAGCATAGCCAAAACTTGTCCTCTTTCAATTGATGCCGGCAATGATGGGAGTGATGCTTTGGATGGTAACCTTGGCGATGATGATGGTGATACTTGGTCTCATAACAATGACGATGAACCCTATTTAGATGGCACATGACAGAGATTCCAATGGAGATGACTGCCTGCCAACCACTTTTATGTCAATAAATAGACAAGAACATTTACAAAATGCAGGAGCTTCTGTTGTTCAAACTAAATTGAATTCTTGAACTGTGCATAGTTTTGCACAGATCTGTTGTACATTTTAATTTATGATGAAAATCATTGTGCTCATCTTACAAATTTAGAACTACCTTATGCATCGTGCAACTGCGATTATAAGGACTCTTACATTTTAAAGTGGAAATCTTTTAAGGTTTCATTTGATTTTAATTTTGTAATCCTGCAAAATCATCTAAATAATGTACATCCTCTCTCCTCTCTGAAGTTTGGGCTTTGGTTGTAGATATCTGCTATCCAATGTGAAACCTTTCAGCAGATTCTTCCCACATGAGAAAAAACGTTTAAGCCCCTATGGAGGAGAGAGATGTGTATAATAGCTTGCTATGTCTGTGATGTTAATAATGTTTTTTGGGGATCAATTTTTGTTTTAACATTAGCTTGGTAAAGTTTTGTGTGTGTTAAGTGTCATTCTTGTTATCTCGTTGCTTGTAATATTTCATTTAAATAAACCATTTCTCAGAAATTGCAATAAAAGACCAATATTTTGATTTTAAAACGGATAGTAAAATAAGTTTGGTATGTCGTATAGAAGCCATACTATTCACGAACTATTATGCTGGCAGTTAATAGCAACATGAATTGACCAGGCCACTGGGTATACCAGTGTAATAAAATAAATAATAAATATCTTAATTGACCAATCCCAGAATAGGGCTTTTTTGGGCTAATGAAACCAGACAATGAAACAAATAATGAAAATAAACACAGGATGGTTGAATATCCCAACTGGCGGGAGGCAGACCAGTTGACTATTTACAAGCATGACCAAGGAGTTGAACTGGGGTCTACCTAAACAACTCCAGAGTGAGACTTGAACCCGTGACCTCCAAATTTCAAGTATCGTAATAAATTTCAACTAAACAAACCAAATTTCAACTACAGTAATAAATCTTAAGCCGTCCACACACCACCTGCCTCAATTAGCCTTGCTATTTGCAGGTGGTGTGATATTTGTATATTTAATGTAAGAAATAAACAGTTGTTGTTGTTGTAGTCCAGCACCCTAACCATTTGGGACGCTGCCTCCGTATATCATTGCCTCAGTATATCGTGGGTTATCACATCGTGTTGGTTGTTGTACTAATTCTTCTGTATTAATATTTATGCAATTGATGGTCAAAGATGAGTATTTTTGAGTGATTTGGTTGCTTCATTACTGTAAAACATTGAAAAGGGAGTTGTGGGTTGGGTGGGGAGTAACCCTCAAAATGTTGGTGGGTGGGAGGTGGCATTGCAAAGGGAGTTGGGCACTGAGCAGATCTTTCATTTTTCAATCATCCCTCTAATAATGTTAAAAAGGGCAACTGATCATCAAATATGTCCCTGTCGATGACACCAAACAAATATTTCTTTCATAAATTACACCAGAAATTTAGCTGTTCATATTCCCATTGTTCACCTCAACCACAAAAGATTGGGGACTAGCTGATTGAATCAAATGTATGAGTAGTTCACTGAAAAAAGGTTTATAATCATTGTTTGGTGTCAATTCTTGTCATCCTGGGGTGTTTAAATGGGTTTTGAGCGAACTTTGGTAATTTATTGCAAGATGTTTTTAAAGGGGCACTGTCACGGTATTTTAGCGTCATTTTACATTGCCGAAATATGTTCTTGCATCAATGGAAACCCAAAAATAATGATGCAGTTTTGTTATCTAGGACTTTATCACTACACCGAGACCATTTATTGCCGCCTAGCACTTGGCATGGCAAGGATGGAAATGGATTGAAATTTGAAAAAACTAGCCAGTTTTTTCAAATTTTAGAGCCATTCCTTGAAAATATTGCCAGAAATTCATTATGGTTTGCTCTCTGAGCCACCATTCGTTTGATATGTTTCTTTTAGTCCATTTGAACATTCTGGGAACGAGTAAAGGTACCAGGTAAAGATTTTAGCAACAAATGAAGCTGAAAACAGCAAAACTCCTGTGACAGTGCTCCTTTAAGTGAGAAAGAAGGAGGTCAAGGAGTCTTGCACATATTTTTTTGAAACAACCAAAAAAACTATAAACCTGAGTTTTCACACCAATAAATGAAGTCAAATTAACCTAAATTCGTTAAAGTCTCGTATTATATTGATACCCCAGGATGACAAGAAATGACACCAAAAAATGATTAGATTAAATGCAGCGAATAGTCCCAAATCTCCATACAAGCTCTTATATTCCGCTTGGGTAGCCTGTGACTCAAAGCGGATGGCGAGGTTGAAGAGGGAATTGGAAACTACCATCATGGCGGATGAGGATTGCTTCGACGAAGAGCTCCTTTTTACTGAATTTGAGGTGGAAAAAGCGAAGAAAAAGACCATAAAAAGGGAAGATGATTCTACTGGGGGAAAATCATCAAAGTCTTTAAAGGAAGAAAACTTACGTCTGAAAAACGCACTGAGAAGTTTGGTCAGTATGTTTAAAGTGGGACATGGAAGAACAACACAAGATTCTGATTTTGAACAAGAAAGGTATTCGCCTCTTTTTCAAGCGATTTATTTCGATAACAGGACGTCAATCAGAAACAGAGAGAAGATTGAAGAGTTTGTTCAAACTTTACAGCGGCGTGTTGACGACGTTAACGAGAGAGAGTCGTATGGCAGAGAACATTTTCCACCCTCCATCTTCGACATGAATTATGAGCTCGAAAGGTTAGCTGAGGAAGAGGGTTATCTCTCATCGTTTTCTGTTGTCAGTTCTTTGCAATACTACGATGCATATTGCATTGACTGCTGTGGGCTGCCTTTAATTGATTTCAACCCGGTAATCAGCGATGGCTGGGTGATTCCCAAATACGAGCAGGTTTATTTCTCTGTTTTGCATGGTGAAGAGACAATGAAGGTGAAAATAAAACAAAGCCGAGCTTGTTTTAACTGTGGAGAGTGTGGCCATGTTCTTCAAGACTGTCCTGCGCCACAGGATCTTGAAAAAATTAATGCAAACAGGAGAGAATTCCAAAATAAGTTTGCCTCTCCAGCGTTTTCAAAATCTAGGTATCATTGTGATGAGAAATCAGTACAGCGGTTTTCAGAATTTAAACCGGGGATCATAAGTGCAAAGCTGAGAGAAGCACTTGGAATTGGTGAACAAGATGTGCCTTTTTATATTTACAAAATGCGATATTTGGGGTATCCCCCTGGCTATTTACCAAAGGAGGCAAAACCAAGTTTGCTTCTGTACGACGGTGATGGGAACATAAATGATTATATTGAAGAGGAGGACAGTGATGATGGTGATAATATTCGAAATTCTTTTATCGAGTTTCCAGGTTTCAACATTCCCCTTCCAGAAGGTGAGTTTGCAGTTTAAAAATAATATATTGCAGAGAATTAACTCAAAGTGCATGGAAAAAGTTGATTTGTGATACTGTATGTTCTGATCTGGAAAGGGGAAACAAGTGATTCGACAAAACTATAATGAGCAGGGCTGATATTAAGTCTGAGTCCAGACTGCAGACTGATGGTGTAGATGTCGGGAAAGCACAAAACATGGATCCTGGTCCATGACCCACCTGTGTGGACAGGTCCATGGACCTCCTAATGGACCCCCTGTTATTACGACCCCTAAAAACCTCCAAAAAGGAGGTAAAGACTCGAGGCGATATGTTTACAGTTATTATAGTCTTTCCCGTAAAACCGTGAACACCAGAGAAAATTTCTGGAATGTTTATTGTTTTGCGACCAATCAGAAGCGAGATGAAACTGCTAATAGATAACCGCCAAACCGCAGCATGTATTAGTAACAACTTGATTCGAAACAACGAGCTGTCTTTTTCTTCCAATTAACTGGCTTTTCTTCACAACTAACCTTCAAAAACCAAACTACCGAATTCGGAATAGACCTAGAAGCGAGTGTAAATTGTCAAAATTTACAACGGTACAAGTTTTCCGATGAAGGCTTCTCCGCTACAAAAAAATACGGATCGAAAATCACCAATCACAGCCAACTAGCATGACCTTTTGAACTGCACGTGAGGTACACCGGTCAGCCCCGCTTCTGATTGGTTCGTTATTTTTTGCTCTCAGACGCGCTGTCTAGCCTCGTCTGATCCTATCTACTCGATTCAACATCGCTTTCCCGTAATATGTCACTAAACATATCATTCATATCTATTCTTTGCATATAAATAAGCAAAAATACAAAAGGAACAATTTCAGTGTTTGAAAACGGTAAAATTGAAGATTCGTCGTGGAAAACAAAGCCAGTTCGTTGTTTCGAATCAAGTCGTGACTAATGCATGCTGCGGTTTGGCGGTTATCTTTTGCGGTTTCATCTTGTATTTGATTGGTCGCGAAACAATAAACATTCCAGAAATTTTCTCTGGTGTTCACGGTTTTACGGGAAAGACTGTAATTATACCTAAAGTTATTCACCATTACACGTTAGCACTGTTGTATGGAAGGTAGACTGCAAGTAATTCTTAGGTGCCTTTCAATTTATATCTTATAAGTTATTTTCCTTTTTGTTTTTTTTTTTCAATTTGTTCTTCTCCGTCATTCAGTTAGTATTGTTCGTTTTTCCAGCTGAATTACGTCTTTTGTATTAGACAATGTACTTGTGATGTAAATTTTATATGTAAGAGAAGTGTATTACATAAGTGTAATAAAAATTAAAATAAAAGGGTAAAAAAAAACAAAAAAAAACCGACCCCTAAAAACACTGTAATAAATAATAATCAAATAAAAATAAAACAAAATAAGTAAATTAAAAAAATTACAGTAATATTTCAATTTAATATTAAAATGTTTAAACTATTTCTGGATAATTACTTTAAAAGTGAAGAGATGTGTAATATAAACACATGGAAATGGTTTGTGGAGCATTCATAGGCTTTTAGTCAAATTTTTTGGTGTGAGCAGTTTTGAAATAACAAAATTTCCAATGTTAAAAAATAAAGGTGATCATGTCAGTTGTACCCCTGATTATGTTAGTTTTCGCAGTGGGTAAATGGTGCAGTTCATGACTAAATTGTTGCCAAACAGTATTTTTAGGGGTAGAAAAATGGGGGGGGGGGGGGGGGGGGTCCATGGACCTGGTCCAATGGACCCAGTCCATATTTTGATGGACTCGGTCCATGGACCAGGTCCATGGAGGGGAGGGGGTCCATGGACCAGGGGACCATGTTTTGTACTTTAATTCCCTTTATATCATGTTATTTCCATTTGCATGCTAACTGTAAACAGGATTATTCTGACAGGCTAATCTTAGAGAAAGTCTGTACTCTGGTTAACCTAAATATCACTTTGGTTAGACTGAATATTACCTCGGTTAGCCTGAATAATACTCTGGTTAGCCAGTTTAGGGTAAACTCACATTGATAGAAATGGAAACACAATTATTCAGTTAAAAAGCCTACAATCTGCAGTCTGCATAATTTTTTTACCCCTGATCTGCAGTGTGTTTGTAGTCTGCAGTCCTGCCAGGGATTATACTATAATTCAGCTTGACTTTCAAATTTTAGAATATTTCAACTACATAGATTTTTTTTGATCCTTAAAAAGGTCATTTAAGTCGTTTTTAAGCTGAATGCTTGAGTCTTTTAACAACGTATCTACACACATTGTTTTGCTTATGGTTTTTCTCATCTTTAGGTGCCAAAGATATATCAGCTGCGATAGGAATGCCACCAATGCAGAGCCATCAACATATAGATAATTTAGCAGCTCACTACAGATATCAGAGGCAAATGTCAAATAATCCTGGTCAAAATAACAAGAAAAGAAAGAGAACAGAGCTGCAAAGAGATGAACAGGACATGGAAGTAGAGGAAGAAGGTAAGAGTTTTTTTTTAGGGGAATCTTGGAAATAAAACTGAACAGCCAAAACTAGAACTTAAACTGAACAACTCTGCATGTTGCATTGCTATGACTAAGCCTGTCAGAAGTTCTCGTAGTCCAAAGGTTTTTTCCTGGGTTTGCTTTGTGGGGGTGTAGTAGCCTCATTGTTAGTGCACTTGTCTCCAGATCAAGTGGTGCAGATTCAAGCCCTTGTGGGGAATTCTCAGGCAAGACACTCTCCTCTCACAGTGACTCTCTCCACCGAGGTGTATAAGCGGGTTCTGTTAGATTTATTGCTGGGGGTGACCCTGCATTGGACTAGCATCCCACCCAGGGGGAGAAGAAATATCCTATTCGCTTTGTGCTACAGGAAATGGGATAAGTTCTGACCTGATGTTCCCCTTGGCTTATATGCAGACTTAAACACTATACGTCTCTAACAAATACACCTTCAGGTTATTTTAATCTTTATCTCAAGTCAAGCCAATTTTAGGCAATTCTGACTGGTGCAAATATGTCAAGAGAGTGTTAAGATAATTTACAAACATTTGAATTATGCATACAGTGTAATAAATAGTGTTGGTGACAAAAATTAAAAATAAGCGACAATACTTTGTTATTAGAAATGCCTAGATTAAGAAAAAGACAAAGAGGAGAAGAATGAAGAAAACTAAGTCTAGTTAAGTTTTGGGGGGCAGATGCATGGTACTGTGTATAATAATATTGTTAGACTAGTGACATTTTCTTCATTCCAGCTCTAAGAGAGGATGTTTCTTTGGATGCTTATTGCCCAAAGGTAATTCACATTTAGTCTTTGCTTTGTAGGTGGAGCAAGTGCTTTGTTAGAGTTGGGTTCAACAGAGTCACCTTTGAAGCTTGCACCTGCCAAGAGAACAAAGTATGATTACAAAGAAGATGATGCTCAAGAGGACAACACTGGTTACTCTCCTTCCCACCCTGGGGTTCAGTATGGCTCAGAGGAACTGGAACTTCTCAAACGCTACAGAAAACACTCTGAGAGTAAATTCATGCCAGCCATCCCAGCACAACAACAAACAGAAACTAACAGTTCAACTCAGAATGGTGAACCAATGAAGATAATCAAGAGAAAAACCAGAAAGTCGAGCATCGAGGAAGGTGAAGTGATCTCTGATGATGAGATAGAGGTTGAGTTGCAGGACGAGGAAGAAGCTGAAGATGATTACCCTGTGACTACGCTTGGATGGTGGCTTAAAGAACCCCTAGATCCTGTGTCGACTACACAGCCTAAGTTTTCACCACCTCCCAAGCCCCCGGTGCAGCTGCCATTGGAGGCTCTTTCAAGGTTCTATACTAAGAGCACTGTGTTACAAAAGATGAGTTTTGAGGACAGAGTTATGTGGCTGGACCCCATATATGGCAACCTTCAGCCAGTGTCTGGTCGGTATGACAGGCTCAGGAAACTTCTAGGAAACAAATCTGCTAAAAAATGAGCCTTTCATTTGTCATGGTTACCAGGAAGCTTGCAATCCTTTTGGTTAGTGCTGCAGCTAAAAATTGAAATAACAATGGAGTCCTAAAGTGATGACGTTGCAAAAATATTGAAATTATGGGACATGATGTCATATTCTTATAGAGGATCCTAAAAGATGCCCTCATCCCAAAAATGAGCTCTGAATTGCAATTCCCAATGGAGATATAAGGGATCAAAGTTTGATATCCATACAAACCCTTCAAAATTTGTTCCAGTTCCTTCAGTTTGGAACTGACTCAAAATTAGAGAGATTTATATGGGGCAGTATCAAACTTTCATCCTTTATATTTCGGCTGGGAATTACAATTAGGTAATTCGAAAATGGCACCAAATCCCATCATTTCACAAATTTATTTCTTGTGATGTCACCCTTTAGGACACTATATTGTGACAGAAAAAATGCATTGCTGTGGGTACTGTTTTCTTCTAGTCATAAATTATTGCATTTCAGCCTTGGTAAATATAACCTTTACTCAGTAGTTTTTTTAACTTTGTCCATTTGTTTGGGCACTTTTGAGTGAAAATCTGTGAGGGATCTTTATTTTTCATACCAAATGATTGTAGAATCTAACATTTTTAAACTCATCTCCCCTGGACACGATTCCTTGAGAAATGGATAACCTGTACTCTACATTTTTTAATGACAATTGGGAATATAATCTTTTAGCCAATAGTACAACTGATGTTCAGTTGGTGGCGACGAGTTAGAAGTTTTGGGGTGGGTCACATTGTATGTAAATGATATTTTTATATACAAGGTTAATATTTGATATGCATTTGAAAGACATACGGCTTGTTGACATTTCAATTTCATTTTAATGGTAAAGCAAGATATGCATGGGTGGAAATTTGCCAAATGTTAGTTTTAAATTTTTTCACGTCATGTGTCCTCGTTGAAATTATATTAGCTATGATGAAAGGGGTTACTCCTTAACTTTTACTGTACAGTAAGTTCAACATGATCAACTAGTCAGGATTTAGGTAAAATTTGTCACTTGCTATTTTTTTAAATAATTTTGTGCCCAGATTCCACTCAAAGTGATCCAGCCCATAGGAGATCTGGGTCACGAATAATTTTCTTGTAAATATCACTCACATACATAGACAACACTGAGGGTATTACACTCCAGATCGCTCAATTATTAAAGAAATTGAGATTACATGATATGTTTGTTGAGAGAGTCTATTATATGGGGTCGTCCATTCCGTAAACGCCATATTAGGAGTTTAAAGGAGCTACATCGCAGTTGAACGGTTTGAAGAGTTTAACCTAAAGTTTTTAATTTCGTTGTTTGTAATCCGTGTCAATCTTCTCCATCCTTAACCATCCTGGTTCCTTTATGGTTTATTATTATCTCTTTGGTGTTTTTTTCATCTTTGTAAAGCATTATTGTCAGGTTTCCTTCAATTTAAAGGTAATTTTGTCGATGGTCAAGTAAGTCAAAATGCCGTGACGCAACCCCTTTAAGAACCTACTTCGGCAACGCCGATTAAAAAATGAATTTACATTTCACCTACGAATTTCGGGATACTCTTAGGTCATTTAGTTTGTTTATCACTGTCAAAGCTATCACAAAACTGAATCTGTGACCGCAATAAATTTGAAATAGAATTTAAAAAAAAAATAGTCTTCGGAGTTCACGTTCTTCAGGCAGAGCAGAAGTTGATCATTTCACGTTGTTTTGCAGAGGACAGCAAAGAAATGTACAAAGGTTTATAACGCACGTGCAGAACCATTGTTCTGAAATTAAAAGATTTGTCCAAAAAGTGCTTATGTTCCTAATATAAAAGGAAACGAGACGTTTCGAGAATAACCCCTTCGTCAGTCGATAAAAAACAAACGTTAAAGTTCACGAGCAAAAACTGTTAACGTACGCGCGTGCTATGGCGTTGATGCACGTCTCGTTTCCTTTTATATTAGGAACATAAGCACTTTTTGGACAAAACTTTTGATTTCACAATAATTCTAAGTGCTACACAGCATCTATTCAATTATCCTTAAACGTAGAACCATTGCTCTGCTCATTAAACCTTTTGGTTAGCGACGTTCAATCGATTGATCGATCGATCAATCAATCAATCAATCAACCGTTGCCGTCGTGGTTTTCTTAAACTCCCTGTTTTGTTCTTTCGAAACCGCAGACCGCTTTCTTTTTCTCCTAAAAACTCAAACCACCCTACTGTACAATATGTTATTTAAGTCAGCGTATGTCTCCTCAAAAAGGCCAGAAGATCTTAAGAATGGAACAAACTGTTTCTAGCCCTAAAAGGTAATCTTTTATTGAGGGAGAGGCTTCCAGCAACGTAGAGACAAAGTTACCGATCTGCTTTTCGAAAACCACCTTTAAACTTGAGGAATTTGAAGAAGACGGCTTTTTATTGTAGTTTGAAAAAGCAGTTTTTCGAAACGATGACGTCACGAAAATCACGTAATTACGAGTTTTCCCTCGGACGTAAGTCCAAAATTACTGGTAACTGTTATGTTTTTAAATTTCTCCGATCCGGCTTAGGGCCTGTTTACATGGAAATAGGGTGACCCTTCTAGAACGGGCACCCTTTTAGAAGGGTAACCCTTGCCTATTGTATTTTCCGGTTTGGTTTACATGAGAGGTAGGGTCACCCTAGGGGTAGAGTCACGGATTGTAATGGTTTTTACATCGGTAAAACTAAACGACGGCTTCACGATAGAAAAACCGAACATTTTAAGGCCCTCGCTAAAAATGACAATGCTTCAGCCATTGCTGACCACGTCAAGGCCACTGGACATAACATCAAGTGGGATCATTTTGATATTTTAGCGAAGGGCAAAACAGACTATCATTGTAAGATAATAGAGTCACCCTATCTGCTTGGTAGGGTAACCCTCCTGGGAGGGCCAACTTTTCGCCATGTAAACACTTGAGGTTGGGTCATCCTTCTAGAAGGGTCAACTTTTGTGGGATCGGATTGCTGTCAGATTGTCGCGAAACTCGACGTTTTTCAATTAGGAGATACGACAGCAAGAACCCACAGCACTGAAAAACCCGCAGCCAAAGAGGCAAACGCAAGGAAAATTGAATTTATCGCCAAAATACTTCGCTTTTCCGCCATTTTGGTTGTTTTGTACTTAGCGACCGCTCAGTTGTCTCCCTTAGCGCCAGATTCAATAATCGCGATAACCCTAGGGACAAGACTTTGCGTGTAAAGGGGGGCTATCTTTTGCCCCTATCTCTATGTAAACAGGCCCTTAGTGTGGATAGAAAACATTTAATGCGTATTCAGAGTGAAACCTCCGTTTTAAATCCCTCCGGCGTAGCGGGGGAGGAAGGGAGGGCGTTCAACGCCTTCATCTACCTTGCACTATTATCATCTACTTGTCAAAAGATTGAAAAGCATCTTTGTGATAAAAATCTAGGAAGATTCCAATTCTACGAGAACGTCCGATTATAGAAAATCAATTGCAACTCTTCAACTTGTTTTCTGGTCTTTACAACATGACCCGTGGTGAAACTATTCCCAAAACAGCGAAATTCTCCTCTTGCTCTTATTAAACCTGGGTGCCAAATGCTGTCGGTAAATTCACAGAAGAGATCACGTGATTGAAATATTTACAGAATTTGTTGGTCATGATAACATGTAATAAGGTCTTAAGACTTTATTTGATGAGTTTATTTCCGTTTTATGCTTTTCATTAATACAATTGTTGTATAGCGGTTCTTTTTAAGAGCGACTCTTTGTCGGCCACACATGTCAACCGACAGAGAGGATTTTCTTCTTCCGAGAGACAAGCAAACAAATCTAGGAACACATTCACAAGTTTTTGTGTAAGATCCCTTGAGAACGGATTCTGTGAGTTATAATGAACACCGTTATTACGTTGGTAAATTCAATGTCAAATTGTTCAAGATGAAGAGATTTTTGCAAAGCTTGAGTTGCCACGGCTGCTTTGACGCGAGTTCTTATATAGAATTTTTAATCATTGTCCGGACATTCGAAAGCCGATTTATGTGTTGGGAATTTGCCGGGTGATTAACGTACGTAGCCACAAGACAGTTAATAATTTTTTCAGCAAGCTTCAATTCAATTTGAGGTTGACTGTGTGATAGCCAACAACCGTATTTTGTTTCAGTTTTTTTTTTCTGACCGTTTCTGTAAAATGTATTGTTCGACAGTATTTTGAACCTTCAAAACGATTTCGCTTGACCTAAAAGCCGGTTTCGATGTCGCTGAAAACCGAACGGAACATCAAACCGACGTTGTCGCATTTTGTATTTTAAAAATAATTACCCAATCACTCTCTTTTCGCTTTTTTTGCTTATTATCTTTTTTATCTCGCGATCTTTAGAAATTCTGACGAGTTTACAGCTGCAAATGTATTTTGTTATTCAGTTTATTAATTATTTGGGATAAGATAAAATTTTGTGATTATGGGTATAAAAATCCATGATAAAAACAGGGTGGTTTTCTTTATCTTGAAACTCGTTGAGTGGAAATTTTTCTTTTATGCTAAAAATGACGAAGAAAGGAAGCAACATTTTAAATTTGTTTTCCTTTTTTCTTGTTTTTTTTTTTTGCATTTTGCCTGTGTTTCCAAGAGAGTGAAGCCATGGGTATGAAGTTGTTTGTTTTTGAAGAAGCCGAGTCAATCATGGCCGACAAGGCACCGCCGCCTCATTTTTAAGGACTGCAATTAAATTCTCTTTTCATTCAAAATATATCACGCGTTCATTTCCCTTTGTTTTTGCATTGTGAAGACATAAAAACCATCATATTTTAAGGGACAATTTCTCTTCATTTCGTATTATTAACAACCCATGACCACAGCGATATCGTTTATTTGAATAATTTGTAAAGATATAAGCTGGCCTCCTGACAGCGATTAATTATACTCTTTGAGTAGGATTTAAAGCGATCAAAAATTCTAACAATAAATATTAGTGCAATTACAGCAATGCCTTGACCTGAAATACCGTGCTAAAAGGTAAAAACTCGTTAAAGTTTTAGTCACGAAAAATGCAAATTTTATCGCCTGAAATGAAAGCGTTGAGACGAAAATAATTGGAACTTTAATTTGACATTTAGGCTAGCTCGAGATCAAAAACCTTTCTCGTGCCAGATTTTGCAGCCACGAATCAAAGTTAGATCTTTGATTGTCGGTAAACCAGTTACTTGCGTAACTCGCGGCCAATAACATATGTACATCTTGTGAATAACCAGCATACCCGTGATAGTAATCATAACAACGTTTCACCGCGTTAAAAATGCGGTTTCGATCAATGTAGTAAGGCTTGTTCAATAAATATCGCGACACCAGACTTGCGAGCTGCGCGATGCTCGAAGGAGAGTAACCGTAGTTGTACTCTGGGTCCCAGTCTGGGTCAAACTCTTGCTCCTCGCCCATCCTCACTTCCAACTGGAATTGTAATTCCCTCAATTCACGTTTCACGCGACGTACGTCCCCCTCGGATTCTTTCAAGGCTGTTTTAGTCTTATTTAAATCCACCTCCAACAGCGCGATCTGTTTTGTGAGGTTATCAATGGAAAGCTCTTGATCTTTTACCTTCTTGTGTCTCGAAACCAACTCTTTTATCACCTCGCATTCTTCATGGTGGTCTGGTAGCTCGCACCGTTTCACACTTTTGCCACACGCACCGCATTCAATCAAACCGAAATCGCACACTTGTAGATGCGCTCGGAGTTTTTCCAGTTTTAAAACCATTTTACATCCATGTTCATCATTATCACAGTGAACCACCAAGCCCTCCACTACCCCTCTAAGAGCTAACACCGGAATAATATCGAATGGAGAGACATCCGAGCGACAAGTGGGGCATGAAGTTGTGTTGGGTCTGTCCAGCCAGATATGTAAGCATTCATCGCAGAACGAGTGTCCACAAGGTGTAATAACGGCTTCCTCTAAGACACCGGCGCAAATACTACAGAGTAAATTTTGATCCACGTGAGTGACAAATCGGTTTAGCCCAAAGCCCATCCTTCACTTGCTTGAACTTCTGTTTACCCTAACAGCCGGGAGATTAAAAATTGTGACTCTGTCGTTTTTCTGGATCTTGACGATAAAGAAAAGCGGCGCTACAGTTGTGTTATTGCGTGTTCGTCAGCTGAGACAATACTGTTTTGTGAAAGTTGTACACGTCACTTTTCATTAACAACAGAAGCTCGCGCGATTTGCATAACGAAACACGAGCGCGCGTGGCAGCTTTAAATTATTTGCGCGCGAACAACGAGAAAATAGAAAATGAAAATATGTTCGAAACTGCCGTTGAATCCATCATCTTACCCCAAACATATCTCAGAAACTTCAGTTTCTGGTTATTGTGAAAATCGTCGCCTTTGTTATACAATCTGTTATTTTCAGCGGGTAATTAACGTCTTTAGTTATTGTTTCAGTGTTTTCTCCATTAGAAAACCTGTCGGTTTTGTTTTGTAGCCCCCTGAAGAAAATACATTGTGCTATTGATACCACACGACAAAGAGAAATGAAAGGAAGTAAGATATTTTCGAATTAAGGATCTTGTACAGGCGTTCTATTTTCTCAGTGATATTGGACTGGATGAACGTTCACTTTTCATCAGTTGTACTTAATTCAAATTTTCTGCGCAACCTGTTGAATCCTTTGTTTTCAAACAATCTGTTTTGTTACACTTGGCGATCAAGGCTTCGTTTACTGTGAGATCACTTGTTCGAATTGGTTTACCGTGTTAATAAAATCTCAATCGAAACAGACGTAATCCGGGTAAGTTTTTCGAATGATTCGTCTGCCCGCAGTGAAATGTTAAAAGTTCTTCAGTGTGTGTTTTGTTTCTATTCAGTTTAAGTGACGGACAGGTGAAACTATGATTTCACTTGCTTGATTGCATTTTTAAAGCGAACCCATCAAGGTGTGACTTGAGTGGCAGTTGTCGCTCACAGGCAAGTTTTAAAAGGACGCCGAGTGGATAGTAAGTTCATAAAGTGAGATTTTGGGTGGTGTTTCAGTTGAAAATTCTTACAAATAGTAATAAAGGGTGAATCAATATTTTAATGTTATCTAAGAATTGATGTCCCCGGAAGAAGACTTCAGCCAAACATTACTTACATTAAAAGAAACACACGCCAGCTGATGTTGCGAACTCGTTTATTACGCCGCGATTTCAGTAATTTGTCAGACAGAAACTCTGTTCGTGCCAGGAGACTGGCCGTTTTATGCTAAAGACGTTCAAGTTGTGTAGACACCTTTTGCGTCTAAGGCCCGGTTTAAACGTCGCATTTTACATGCGCCGAATCGACTTGCCAAATTTAGTGTATGTAAAATGCGACCAGGGCCGTAGCCAGAAAAACATTTTGACTGAGGCAATGTCTATGAATAACTTATGACTGAGGCTTAAAGTTGAGTTCTCTTCCTAGGTATTAGGTACTATAAACAACAAAAGCCAAAGAAATGACCAAGGCAAGTGCCTCGGTTGGCCTGTTACTAGCTACGGCGCTGGCGACGTCTAAATCAATTAAATGCGATATACTTCAATTCGATGCGAGTCAGTCGAATATACGACTGAAGTTCGACAGTTGATTTAAACGCCGTATTTTACATGTGCCGAATCGAGTTTAAATTATGTTAAATAATTTACGTTTGCTCAAATGGGAATTTAAAACACTTCGCTCGCGCTCAGCAATTTTATTTGGCAAATAAAGCGACGTTTAAATCAAATCAGCCGAACGTATTCATTCGAGTCGACTAAAATTAGTATTTGATTCGCGATCGGCGCATGTAAAATGCGACGTTTAAACCAGACCTAAGACGTTAAAGGCGTCTGGTATAAGAACGAGGCGAATTTAAGTACACGGCCTAACAAAAAATTATATTTTTTTAAATAAAAAAGACTTGGTTCTATACTCGGATGACACTGCAAACAAGCATCTTTTAGTGCGCCAATATACGAACAAACCCACTAGCTGATAACATGGCAGGCAGTTAAGGGCGCCGTTTGTATACTGGACTTGTTTAACGTGTCAAACGTTAAAGGCGACTGATAAGAAGACGTTGAAGTAGACAGACGTTAAAAGTGTCTTCCTTATTTTCCGTTTATATACTAGACATAAAATTCTTCTCGAGACGGCTTTAACGTCCGAGGCGACATTAACGTCCCTAGCATAAAAACGGCCATTCTATAGCTGTTTTATTACGCCTTGGATTTGCAATGGTATAACATGGAAAAAATACAGAACAAAGCAGGTGTTGATAAGTGCAATATATGTGACTGTACTGTTTAACTTAACCCGGCGTACTCTCAAGCTAACGCTTAGTTTATTAGTGGTCTTGTTATAATTGTTCTTAATTATTATTTGTAATTGCATTAGTTTATTAGTGGTCTTGTTGTAATTGTTCTTAATTATTATTTGTAATTCCGTTAGTTTATTAGTGGTCCTTAGTTACTGTTGTCAATTTTTGTCTCCTTAGTCCTCTTGTTGCTTTTAGTTGTATTTAGCTATACCTAGTAGTTTATTAATTATTTTTGTTAACATGACCCGCCTAGACTAGCTTATGCTATCCGCGGGCATGTTTAATGTTTAATTTTTAAATTTGAAAACAAAATAAAATGTATGTATGTATGTATGTAAAAAAAAACGCTTGTTCACCTGTTCACATCATGTGCGCCGGAGAAATTTTCAACTGCGTTTTACTCTGAAAAGCATCAAATATTTTCCCTTCACACTTCACTGCAGAAATTTAAAAACACATGAATCACCCGTTATTTTGGATGTTTCTCGTCCACACTAAAACGCAAAGCAGGCATTTTCACCATTTTCAAATTCCTTTGGTCAGAAGAGCGTTTTAGGAAAGCTCTGTTTTCGTGACGGATTAGTGTGGACGGAAGGCCTAATCTCCGGCGTGATCATGAGAGTGGATTTTGCATCTTTAGACTGATTTAAATTTGTGAGTTGATGTAGACTACGAGTGGTCCCTCTTTCGCTTAGTCCGTCGTGCGTGACGCGAAAGAAACCTGCGGAAAAAAAATGGCCGCGTGAAATCCGTGTGCTTCTCGCCTCCAGGATTTCACGCGGCCATTTTTTCGCGGTTTTCTTTCGCGTCACGCAAAACGGACTAAGCGAAAGAGGGACTACTCGTAGCGGTCTAGAGTTGATGGCCCGGGTCGCACTGAAGCCAATTTTGTTTGAATAAGTAATAAATCTGTCGACAAGTAGCGTGAAATGAGTTCAAACCCAGTTTCAAAAACTTGCCAAAGTTTGACGGATAGTCCAGTTTGGCGCGTGCGATGGCGGCACAAAATCATTTTTTAACCCGGACCATCTGACGCTTTTTTCAATGCAAACAGGGGATATATGAGCGGCGTTTCATTCAAATTTTTATGACTGGTATCCTGGATCCGTTTCAACATTCCCTAAGTCCATTTGCGATAAAACTACGGCGAAAAAGTGTTGATCTCTCTCCAAAATCCCTTTTTTTGGACGTGAAAACAGCTTTTCGCCATACATTTCCGTCTAGCGACTAGCAATGTTTGTCCCCTGGCAATCCCAGAGTTCTTTGCGCATAGCATGGTATCCCATTACTGGCAAATCATTCATTTGAAGAGATGGCTACAGTGAGACAATCTTCTTCGATCACAAGTGCGCAAGCAACAATACAAACGCAAACCGAGCAAAATCTGCCGAAAATTACGAGTTGCTGTGGAGCGGAGAGTCAAGAACATGCAGCGTGGAGAAAAATCTGCGACGAGTTAAACTCTCGCATAAAATCTAATAAAATACTTAATTGAGAAAAATAGATCTTGGATCATATTTCAATCCGTAACATTTTGATTCCAACATGTTACTCTAATGCGACCGTTGCTAAAATTTCTGAAAATTTGGAACTTGCGGAAATTTTTGCCAATTTCTTTCCCGCCAAAAATTGAAAATATTGGAATTCGCTGTGGTGCGATCCGGAGGTTCTCCTGTAGTATAATCTGAAAATAATTAGGTTTTCAATTTCCCGTTTGAAAAGTTCCGTTGAAAAGTGCAGGGTCGAAATTTGAATCACTGAATGGCTTGACAAGCTTAACTTCTGTTTGTGTATGATAAAAGCCTGATAAAACACTGTCAGAATTGACGGGTTGCGTTGACAAGATCCTTTGTTAAAGGCTGAAAGATACGTCAAGTTGCGGAAACTAGTTTTATTCTCGTTTCTTAAGCCAGGAGACTTTTTATATGGCTGTCATACACAAAACAAAACTGAACTCGTCGTATTTACACTTTTGAAGTGAACCTTAAGCATAAATAAACTGGGAATAAAAATGAAGGATCAAGTTTTTCGTTTCAAATCAACAGCCTCATCCGTTCAGACTTCAGACTTCCTGAATGACTTGCAATGCAAATTTGATGATTTACTCGAAATTAGGGGTTGGTCATTTGACTTTTGAGGTTGTTGTGGTTGGTTTGGTTAAGACTAGGCATGATTTTTTAAAAAAATCTTTCATTGCACTAGGAATTTTTTTTCTCGGGATGTGGGTTTGCATGATATTTTTTCTCGACCATGTAACACATTTTATCCGGTGACTAAACCTGCCAATTTTTATAGGGAAGCTACATATTTAGTGAAATTTAGATCAGGTAAACAGATCAAATTTCAACACAGTTAAGTATATTACCGGCGTGAAGCAAACTTTTGCAGCTGCTGTTGTTCCTTTAGGTTAAACAGGCCTTAAAAAAGAATACAAATTAGCCTTGCCCGTCCACATTCAACTTCGGTCACACGAGAACAGAGAAAGCAAAATATTTATAAGTGAGTCTCACGAACAGATATGTCTGTTTTTGTTAAAATAGAGAAAATCGGTAAAGGAAGTGATCTATAAAAAGAAAGGAGGGGGTTTACTGCCCATTGAAGATATAAATTGCAGGCGAGGTTAACGCACTCGGTGCTTTACTGAGCTCGTGCGCTTGCACTATAATTATCGAATAATCGGAATCATTAGGTATTTTTAATTAAAGGATACGTAACAAATGCTTGTGCTTGTTAACTCGCTCAAGGCTGATGAACACCATCACCATCATGGATCATGGACAGGCATAGACCGTTGTCCATTTGTTCCAGCCTGGTGGCGACTGTAAGAAGTAGCGTGTCCATTAAAGCAGTTAATGAGCTGCTCGATCAGCGCAACATATTCACGGACTTGCTAAACAAGCTAGAAGCCGCCACTAATATCAGCAGACAAAACCTATTCCTAGGCGGCTTATGCTTCATCTTGTTCTACCTGGCAGTTGGTTACGCAGCAAACTTCCTTTGTTATTTCCTGGGTTTCGTGTTTCCGACTTATGCGTCAGTGAAAGCTATTGAGACCGGTAATCTGACAGATGATATCAAGTGGCTCACTTACTGGCTTGTATTCAGCACTGTGAATTTCTTGGAAATCGTCCTGGACTGGATCCCTTTGTATTACTTGCTGAAGTTTTTTCTGCTTGTATGGTGCATGTTTCCTGGTCCGTGGAGTGGTACCACCGTCATTTACAACATCCTCATCTGTCCCTTTGTAATGAGACACAGAGACAAATTCGACACCGCTATCTCCGAAGTCGCGAAGCACGTCCGACAGGCCGCCGAAAAAGCGGCGGAAGATTACGAACCCGTTAATAGTGTGGACCTCTTCTCGGAGGCCAGGAAGATAGGAAATATTCTGGCCATAACAGAATTGGACTGCAGCAATGAAGATAACGATGCAAAGAGAAAGGAAGATTGAATGAAAGATCATTTCTAATCCCTGGCTCCAACAGGAACTGAAATCAGTTTAAAGAGTTTATTTTCTAAATGGAAGAATGTAAAACAATTACCCTCTGCTCTGCTCAGGAATACTAAATTAATACAGTCTTCTAAAACCTACCTGTTTGGTAAACCTGTTTGATCACATATTTCTTTCTTTTATGGAAGTATGACATATCATTTTTCGGCTAAATAACCATGATATGTACCCCGGGGGTAAAGTATACTCCCTTATATGGACTATATAAGGAAAACTAATAGGGGTGAAAACAAAACGTCCGACTAGAAACCCTGTCTATATACGGGAGATCCCTGTGAAGGTTTGTGGGGTTTGCCCCCTCAGACAAAAAATCCTAGGTACGGCCCTGTCATTGTTAGTGAACTCGTGCAGGTAAATCCCGATAATTCACTCGCTGAGTGCGTTAACCTGTAAATATACAGCCGGGAAAGGTATGGTGTTTCAGGGGTTTTTGTCATAAATAGGCTATCGATTTTGGCCATTTTGGTCATGTGACTTTTTCACTAGAGTCTCGAAGCTAGATTACTTTTTCATCATTATCGACAAGACCATCATCGATAGCCCTTCATAAATTATGTTTAGGATAACTGCGCCAGCCGCAACGGTCATAAACAGGGTGTCAAACTCGTGGTCAGGTCATAAATAAGGTAGCGAAAATAGTAGATTTTTGTCAGGTTTTCGGAAGCTCGCCACACACCCCACCCAACTTTTTTGGGAGTACCCTTGGGCCGTATCATAACAATGATAACAATACATTTACAATAAGAGTAATGATTGAAAATTCTCTCACAATTGAGCGCAATTTGACAGAATTTTCAAATATGAGTGGTTCTTCTTCTTTCTTGCTCAAGCTTTCATGAGATTATTCATTTATAAATGAACGAACTGTGATTTAAATTGGGTTGTAAGCTCATTTTTTGACAAAAAAAAAGAATGGATGATCATCCTGTTCGTGGTTTATATAGTACAAACAAAAACAAGTGATTGTGGTTAATGAGGTTTCCGGATTTTTTGTTTTAGGGGTGGCCCAAGATAACGTGCCATTTTGGAGAACCACTAGTCTCTGCAAATTCGGTAATCTGAAGATTTTGCGGCGCTTGCATAAAAATTCTCCTGCTGACAGGTTGGAAACCGGCGACTGGTGATCGATTATACGAGTAGCGTCGACATTTTTGACTTGCGCGAGAACAAGACTTAATGGCACTTTTCTAAGAGAAACTGGCTTAGACCGCATGTACCTATCGTCAACGTGCGTGGTAGCATTCAGGCAGAAGAACTGGCCGTGGATACATGGACATAGACATAGACATACTGATAGACCTAGGTGGTTCCACTAAACCAGTACAACACTCAATCAAGAGTATCTCCAGAAATATTAGAGAAGTGTTCTTCAAACTTGGCATCAGTACTGTACATCACAAAAGAAGCAAAATGACACCCGTCTTGCCGTTGCCATGACAACAGTTACGCCGCTGGTCTTGTTATAATTAAGACAAAAATTACCAGATTTTATCCTAAACAAGGATCATCCACTCACAACAATCTAGTGGGGAGAGTTAAGGCAATATGGAACCATTTGTGTGCCGAGCTGGACCCCCTGTCCCACTTTAATCAGTTGCAAATGGGCATATTTGGTT
>JAHPZR010049013.1:27500-32093 GCA_019787425.1 Platygyra sinensis | reverse complement strand
ATATTAGGACGCGCATGACGTCATGAAGCTATTGTTAGCAAGGAAAATGGCGGACCTTTTATGCAGAAAAAAAAGATAGCGCCTATCCGGCATTGTCCGGAAGTTTTTTCCATGAAACGTTGGAAGGAGAATGCGCGGCCAGTTTCCTGGTTTTAAGAGACGATGCAGACGCGATTTTGTGGTCGTATCCCAAGGTTAGTAAAGAGTACGCGTTATTTCCTTGTATTTGCGTATTTTTCATCGAGCTGTTTATATTTTTTGCTGGTTCTAGGGTTGTTAAAGTTCGATCATGCCAAACTCCACGGCTGTAAACAACGCCGATATTTTGTAAACTCTCTTTGAATTTGAGGTCTTTATAACAGTTGAAATTGACCAACGCAACATCAAAACTTGCAATTCTCGATCGATCGAACAACGCGGACAACGCGCAGTTTAGTATCAAAGGGTATGTGATTCCACTAATTCAGGAACAAAAACGGAAATAAACTACTTACCAATGCCAGAATTCTTTAAAGCAGCTGGCTGCGCTTTTAATTCCGATGTGGTGATTCTATCAAGCCAATTACTAGATTTCTTTAAACGCTTTCAAGACGCTTTCAATGAACCCAAAAACAGAGTTGCCTTTGAAATCCTTCTTTAATTAATACAAAATATACCAGGCCATGATTGTATACCTTCCCGTTCGAGTAAAAATAATGAACAGGTCAAAAGATCACGATTCGCCCGACCTTTATCCGCCATGTGGGAAATATTGCTTTGTTATGAAACGTGACACTTGAATCGTTACACGAATTCTCATTGGTTGAAATGCGAGTCACGGATGTCCTGATATATTGGGATAATTTGGACTGTACATTGGGCAGTGTCAAACTTTCATCCTTTATATTTCAGATGGTAATTACAATTAAGAGGTAATTTTTAGCAAGGACCCTTTTTTTAACGATGCTCTCTTCGAAAATGGTGCCAGATCCCATAATTTCACAAATTTCAGTTTTTTTTGTGACGTCACACTTAACGACTTTATGGAGAACGTACTTTTGGTTCTGTCCACTCCAAAAAAGCTCAAACCGCCCCCTCCGGGCATTTGACAGTTTGCTTTCAGAAGGCAAATGACTCACTGTGCAGCAGCTGGAACATACAAAGTTTCCATGGTAGAGCCATGAGAAAAAGGCAAATTTCTCACCCATGGGATAATGTCAAAATTACATTTTAAAGCGAAAAAAAATTGTTAAATAGTGTTTAAAGTTTGATTAAAAGCAATTGTTGGATAAGGTTTTTGTGATATCCAGAATAATCAAGGTCGAGGTAAGGGTTATCCGACGAAGCCGAAGAAGATTGCGAATGGAGATATTCAGTTTTTCACAGAAAGATATTGGAGCCGAAAGTGTTGCCATGACAACAACATAGTAGGTGTCATTATGTTTCTTTTGTGATGTACATTTCTAGTGCCAAGTTTGAAGAACACTGCTCCAATATTTCTGGAGATATTCTTTACTCACAAAAACGTAAATATCTCGAAAACGAAAAGAGATATTCTAAAAAGAGAAACGCCATTCTTCTTTACTTTGAAAGGCCTTTTAAATAAGCAGCAATTATTTTTTTTTACTTCATAGGCACTTTAAATGTCATATTTTTGATCGAGACGGACAAGACATGGTTAACATGAACAAGTTATCTATCCACATAATTGGATCACCGACCTGTTCCTCAGTAATTTCTCAGTAAGATCATCTATTTAGATGATTGTTGCCTTTCAGAACGCTTCGTACTATGTAAGATAAAGTCAATATTAAATCAGCGCAGACCCTTCGCTACCCTCTCTTCCAATCTCTTATGTACAAGCTAAACAGGAGTAGTGCAACAAATGAAAGAGACCCCAGTCTTTTCCAGACTGAGAAAAAAGATCTGGGGAGTATTCGATAAGAGAGTTTTGTTTTGCCATTAATATTTTCTATTTTCTTATTTTCTGTACTGTGGTGTTCTATATTAAGAATTGAAGCTCCTAACACACATTCTTCAATTTTCCTTTTATTTTATCCTGGAATTGACAATGAATGTGATTTTTGGTTGGTAGGTACTTGCAAAACAACCAGTTGAAAGACTTACCTGAAGGTATCTTCCGGAACAATTCCAAGCTACGGTACCTGTGAGTAGATCTTTTTTATCTAACTCTACATTGCCATGTCCAAATTCTTAACGAACTAATCAGAAAGAGTGTCTACTGTTCCGAAATCCAGAGATATTAAGTCACAAACCTGATATGGCTACGATATCATGCTCATTTGGCCGATTTGGGCATCGAAACTACCTAATACCAGCTTTTTGTTGTCATGCTTCGAAGACATGCTAGGCTCGTTTGATCTCGCGATGGGTATTTCGGCTCTACTGCGTCATAATACAAACAATGGTTCGACCAAGTCAACTGGTATGCCGCTGCGCGCAGTTTAAGAAAGTAATTGGAATAAAAATTTAACATCGGAAGAAGTCGGAATAAGCATAGATAAACAGTTGAATTATTGAATGACCACAGAGCAATCAAGGACTTGGAGTTCTGTAGTCACTGTATTTGAGGATAAATTCAATTGTTTTAAAGGGGCTCAGTCACGGCATCTTGAGTTATTTTGAACATCGAAAAAAATAACCGTTAAATTGAAGGAAACCTAAAAGTAACACTTTGTAAAGATAGAAAAACATCAAAGAGACGATAATAAACCATAAAGGAACAAGGATGGTTAAGGATGGAGAAGATTGACGCGGATTGCAAACAACGAATTTGAAAAGTTGTGCTAAGCTTTTCAAACGTGACTGAGCCCCTTTAAAGACGACAATCCAAACTTTATTTCCAGGCTGAATGTTAGCGACGTTTTCTTGCGTTTACGTTATTGGTCTTGATAATACATATGCCACTCTCCGGCGCTTTCGAAGCAGTCTCCCATCGTGTTCCCATGGTGTGGCATTTAATGTTATGAGCCTTAACCCTTAGGTTTTCTCAAATTCTATAATGTGTTTAATATCAAGACAAAAACTTGAATATATCAAGTAACAACACGGAATCGACCAAGCCTTTTGCGTGTATACAATCAGTGACATCACAAATTTTGTAAGTGACCTGCAGTTCAGGGCCGCTCACGCCGTTTTCTTCTAAAAATTTAAGTTTGGCTGCTAAAACTGCGCTTTTTATAGGGACCGGTGATTATATATCGCTTAAGGAGGGGATGGGTGGGGGAGGAGGATATTCGGCCAAAAACAATAAAATTTAGCTGATCCCCCATTTGAGGCCTAAAGCGGTCTCTAGATGTAGATTGTTTTCTGTTGTAAGAATCTGACACGACTGAAGCCATAACGATAGATTTTAAGATTGTTGTTTTTTCACATTGCCAGAATAAATGCATCAGATCTTCTTTTTCGTTATGGCAAAAGGTGCAGTTATTGTCCTCTCTGATTCCTATTTTTTTGCGAATAGTATTTGTCGCCAGCCGTCTGTGTAAAAATCTGAAATTAAAATCTATTAGTTTAGAGCTCCTTGTGCACGCGGTAGATGTTTGATAGACTTTTCTCCAGTCAACAGTTTCATTTTGTAGAACTAATATCTTTGTGCCAACATCAACATATCTTTGTGTAAACATCAAGAAAGCCATTTAAAATTTCAAGCACTGCCTTATCAAGATTCATTCAAACATTCCAGGACTTTTCAAGATTGTATGAACCACGGCAGACTTGGAAATATAAGTTTATAAGTTATCCACATCAAACAATTTTGATCAACAGAAACCTTAAGGCCAGTTTAGAGGACACAACTTCATTGCATGTGACTTTTGTTGCAAGGGATGAATGTGTTGTGTAAACATTTTACACATATCATCATTGAACATTGACTGGGTTACAATTTTGGGGGGCTTAAAACATTCAAGCTCTGGATGCAAGATGTATTCATTGCATACATGTCAGTCAAGGCATCCAAGTTGTAGATTTGATTCACAGCAAATAATTCATCTCATTAATTTGTCACATATGGTAATTGAAGATGTACCATCTAAACCTACATGTAAGGGACAATAAAATAATTTCAATAAAAGCTGTATTGTCACGTCTCATGCTAAAAATGGAATGTTGCCCATTAGTTTTAAATGATATTGAGAACTGTATGTTGCAGAATTAATTTTCTGAGGCTTTTTCCTTCCTGGGCTGTTTGTTCTGTTGGTATTTTTCTGTAACAAAAAGAAAGACTTTTAAAAAATCAACAAAGAATGTCAAAAAATCAATGCAACGCACTAGCCATTAGAGCATAGTCAAACTCTGCAAATCATTAGTTGCATAATTAAAATGTTGCTCCGGCATTGTGCCAAGCTCTTCATAGCCACTGTTGATGATGTTCTTTAACTACTTGAAACAAATGTGACCCTTAAGCAACTCCTTATCGTGGCTTGAACTGATTAACTTGTTTACCTACTTGTGTCACCATTATTTTAATGGTAGACTTTCAATTTTTCCCACATAGCAAATTAAAATACATACCTTTGTGATACATAGGGGTTTTTCCCTAAAAGATCAGCTGATTACATTTCTGCCGAAGGGCCTGCATTACATCGCCCT
>JAHPZR010049013.1:17500-22500 GCA_019787425.1 Platygyra sinensis | reverse complement strand
AGTTTCCCAAACATTCTTTTCGTATTGTTTCTGCATATTAAGCGAGTTTGTAAAAGTTTTTGAAAGGAAAGTCTGACGCGTACAAGCAACTCATTTGCATAATGTAGCGCGTGCAATTTTAAGTCTGAGTCACATCACAGAGCGCGCGCTTTGCTTTAGTTATTGAGTACGTCAGCAGCATACACCCATGCATACACTTCCGGTTTTCAAAAAACCCTATAATAATCGCGGTTTTTGCGTCGAATTCAATTTTTTCGATGACAGACTATTAAAACTGTGATTGCAAATTAAACTATGGTTGCATTTTACGGAATTCTATCGTTTCAAAAAAATTATGAGCATTTCAAAGCTTAAACCTAGGTTTTAAATTTTACATTAAAGCAGTCAAACAAAATCTCAGCATAGTTTAATGTGAATTTATATAGACACACTAGATCAACAGAAAAACGGTCATCAAAATGAAACACTTCCAGGATTATAGAGATTTCCGTTTCTGGTCACGTGATCATGGGCGTGGCCGGATGACGCCATTATTCAATTTCGATATTGATAACAAGGGCTGTGTTATAAAATGAATTATGTGCAGCAAAAAATTTCCAAGTTACACCACAAACATTTTCCTTAGCAACAGCTCCTAAAAATGGGTCTGAGGGCCCTTAAAAAACTGCAAAGGACCGCCTACGATGCACGCTCCTATCGTAGGATCTACAAGAGTTCTGATCAGCTAAAAACGTATATCAGTGAAGACAAACAATAGGCTGCAAGACTGATACCACGTGATAGACGTTTCCAGACACCAACATGACAAGAACGGATAGAGCAAGTCAGTTCAAAGCACGGAACTTGATATAGTGAACGATTCATTTTGCAATTTTTGTGTGTTGGTTCTTGGGCTGGTGTGCCATATTTTCGCTACACAGTGCTGACGAGTCCCAATAAGAACAAAACTGTGTTCTCGGTTCTAGTTATGTTGGTGTCTCGAAACATCATTCACGTAGTATAACCTTTGAAGTCTAACGTTTTCGGCACAATTTAAATCAAAATGCAGAACGCACTTTTGGCTCTGTCCATTCCAAAGAAGCTCAACCCCCCCCCCACCCCCGGGCTTTTGACAGTTTGCTTTTAGAAGGTGGCAAACGACTCACTGTGCAGGAGCTGGAGCATACAAAGTCCCCATGGTAGAGCGATGAGAAAAATGCAAATTTGTCACCGATGGGATAGTGTCAAAATTATAATTTATAGCGAAAGGGCCGTGTACTAGCGAACTCGAAAATAAGGTAAAAATAAATTTTTAATTGGTTAATAGCGTTTAAAGTTGATTATGACTGTTATTCGCACACTCGGCATTTTGTATAAAGGGTATGTATTAAAACTGCTTCAAACATGGTAGAAACTTGTGCGCACCAGTCTCCGCCAAGACAAAACTACGAAGGCGATGTTCCGTTTCTATTATAAAAAATGTCGATAAATTTTTGGCTGGTGGCGGTGCAACAAATTTCCAGTAGGTTAAATCTAAGAAAAATAATTAACAGTTACCTACTTCACACAGGGTTAATTGAAATAAAAATCAAAACCGTTCAAAAGATAAAATTTAGAATCTGAGAAAAGAAGGAAAGTAAATTTGCAAAGCACCTCGCTAAGATTCGGGTCACAGCATTTTTACCCAAATTATAGAGATTTGTATGGAGACGTCATGCTGGAGCCCATTCGTATAGGTTCAAGGATAGCCGGAAACCAAACAGAAGCATCTGTCACCGAGTTTTGCTACAAAGCGTGAATTTATTCCTCATGGATCTCAAAGTCATTAACAATACAATTTTTTTCAAGACATAAATTGTTCAGATCGACCAAAAAAAGTAAAATCTCCTGAGGGGTATCAATAGTTTTGTAGTTTTAAATTTTAGTGACGTCATGTAAAACCGGCAATTATCTTGGTACTGCAACTGTTACCAATCGCATTGGTCTAGTTCAGAAACAGTTAAAAACTGATTGGATACGGAACTTTTGGTGTTACATTTTTTGTACATAATCAGTGAGCTGTATTTGATCTTGCAACTGTCATGACCTCTTACACCAACTTGTTTTACCATTGTCTCTAAAATTGTTTCTAGTTCACCAATGCAGGTTTTTAGATTGAGTTTTTTTTTAATTTTGCTGTAAACGGTCATATGAAGCCAAAATTAACTATACATTTCTAACGAACAGTGGGAAAAAAAAAACACGAAAAATTGATTAGAACATCAAGAACTCCAAATATTAATAACAAATTCGTCTCAAATTTCCCACAAGGACAACTTAATGTAAGCGTAGTAATTACGAAATAAACCTAGATAAATTACATACTCTTTGAAGACAGTGCTCGTGGCAACGGACAAGACAAGGTTGGTAAAAACAAGTTATGTATCCATATTATTGGCGCAATGAACTGTTCCTCAATAGTGTCTCTATAAGATCATCAATTTCGGCGATTGTTGCCTTTTCAAACGATTGCAGTGTAAGATGAAGTCCAAATTATATAATCGCGGACCCTTTGTTACCCTCTAATCCAATCTCCTATGTCTCAGGCTAAATAGGAGTAGTGCCAAAAATGAAAGAGATCCCACAATTCGGGATCTCAGACTTTTCTAGACTGGGAAACAATATGGGAAGTGTTCAATAAGGGAGTTTTGTTTTCCATGTTTTTTTTTTTTTCATTATCTCTTGTTTTCTGTACCCTGTTATTCTATACCATGAATGGAACCTCCTAACACAAACTTTAATTTCTTTTTATTGTGCAATTGATACTGACTGTGATTACTTGTTCGTAGGTACTTGGGAAATAACCAGTTGAAAGACTTACCTGAGAATATCTTCCGTGAGAATACCGAGTTAAGGCGGCTGTAAGTAGAACTCATTATCTAACCTACATTACCATATCCAATCCCAATTAGCCAATCAGAATCCGTGTCTAATGTCCCGATATCCTGAGATATCAAGTCACTGATCTAATATGGCTCCCATATCATGCTTATTTGGTACAAGTTTTACACAGAGACAAAAAATATGTAAATGTTATGTTTCTGATCGACACAGATTAGGCATGGTTAACATGCACAAATTATTTATCCATATAATTGGCGCATAGAACTGTTCCTCAATAGTTTCTCAGTAAGATCATCTATTTAGGTGATTGTTGCATGCACATGCACGCATGCATGCTGTGTAAGATAAAGTCATTGTTAAATCAGCGCGGACCCTTTGCTACCCTCTCTTCCAATCTTCTATGTCTCAGACTAAGTAGCAGAAGTGCCACAAATGAAAGAGATCCCACAATTCTGGGATCTCAGACTTTTCCAGACTGAGAAAGAACATGGAAAGTATTCGATGAGCGAGTTTTGTTTTCCCATTTTTATTTTTTATTGTTCTTGTTTTCTGTAAATTTCGTTTATCTTACAATTGACACTGATTGTGATTTTTGGTTGGTAGGGAGTTGCAAAACAACCAGTTGAAAGACTTACTTGAAGGAATCTTCCGTAACAATACCGAGCTGGAGATCCTGTGAGTAGATCTTTTCATCCAACCCATCATTTCCATATCCAAATTCTTAATGAGCCAGGCAGAAGAAGTGTCTTATGTCCCTATATCCCTAGATATCATGTCACTGACCTGATATGGCAAAGATATCATGTTCATGTGGCCGAATGTGGGTATCGTAAAGACGTAATGAGAGCTTTTCGGTATGCTTTGCTTTGAAGACATGCTAGGCTCGTTTCCTCTCGCCATGGGCATTTCGGTTCTATTGCGTTTCGCCAAAATACAAACCATGGTTCGACCAAGTCATCTGGTATGCCGCTCCGCGCAGTTTAAGAAAGTAAGTGACAGACATTAGAGCAAGTCTGAATGTGCATAGATAAAAAGTTGAATTAATGAATGAACACAGAACAAACAAAGGCGTGGAGTTTTGTAGTCACTGTAATTGAGCAAAAACTTATGTTTTTTAAAGACCAGTAGATAGACCCGACAATCCAAACTTTATTCCCAAACAGTATGTTAGCGGCGTTTTCTTACGTTTTGGTTATTAGTCTTGATAATACATATACCACTCTCGTCTTCGAAGCAGTCTCCCATCGTGTTCCCAAGGTGTACTATATATTTTTTTAAACCTGTCGCATCCAATCTGATGAATCTTAACTCTTTGGTTCTCCCCAGTTCTATACCATATCACAAGTTCTTTAAGCGAATTGAAGTTTAGGGTCGCCCACGCCATTTTCTTTCAAAAATTCAAGTTTGGCTGCTAAACCTGCGCTTTTTAGGGACCGGTGATTATATATCGCTTAAGGAGGGGAGAGGGAGGGGCGAGGAGGATATTCGGATAAAGCAGTAAGATTTTGATAATGCCCCTTTAATTATGTGTCAAATAAAGCATAACGGGCTGCATAAATTAAGGTGAGACCCGATTCACCCAAAAGGGGGCAGCTAACCAAAGGGGATCCGGGCGCATGCTCCCAGGGAAAATTTTGAAATTATACGTTGCAAAGCATGCGATCTCATGCATTTTGGTGAGCAGTGTTACGGTAAAAAAGTCATTTACTACTATAAAACTAGATGTAGCAAGAAGCGCTTTTCCACCTTTTTGAATACTTCTTTCTTCTGGAAACATCTCAGTCTTTAATTAAGTCTTAATGTAATGCTATATGTGTAAATTTTTATGTCCGGAACAGGTGGCTACACTTGTGGAATTCCGCCGTTTTACAGAGAACCATGTGACTGATGTCAGTTGACATTCCAACAGCCAACCACCCCTGACTGCAAAGTTACCTTTTTTAGCTGAATGCAAAATAGCATTCTACCAAGTCTTAAGTGCATGTGTCATTAGTGATCGCCACTTTTGGGTTCTCATTTATTACTGAGTCCCCCTCTTCTATAATCCTAAAAAATCCAATGATTCCATGCAATAAATTCAAATTAATTTCTACTTGTTTGAAAGGCTTTTTAGGTATAGAAGAATGGCATTTTTATTT
>JAHPZR010049013.1:12500-15000 GCA_019787425.1 Platygyra sinensis | reverse complement strand
TGTTTTCAGGGAGACATTTCGTCAGAGTAAAGCCGTTAGAGGTCATATTTCTGTGTGGCTTCCGCTGTTATCCGCTTGTAATTTGCAGAGTTTGACACCTCTGTTTTTTTGCCAGTTTTTTTCTCTTGATATTGCGAAATATGTTTTAGGTTCTCTCAAATGTTAGCTCTGGAGGAATAAAGTTTGAAATATTCCTTTGGCATCTCGTTTATTTCGATGGCTTATTTTCACAGAGTAATCTTACGGCAGGGATCCAAATGTAAATGTTTTGCGGCGTTTTCATTGAGGACAAAAAGCTTGACTCTAATTTGCATATATGGTGACTGTAACGCGATACTTATGTTTACATTTCACTTCTGTTGTGCTTTCGAGATACGTTTGCTCGTACACTCTTTTTCTTTTCTAAGGATGTTATTTTTCCGGCCCAGACTGAATATTCTTATTTTTCTGCCGATTTTAGGCTGAAAATATTCTTGTATTATTCTTACATTATAGCTTATGGCATTTTCGTTTTATTTAGAATTTATTAGTCTAACAAGTACAAGTGTTTGGTTTCTGGATCTGGATCGCGTTCAGCACATTGTGCATGTGCTCTGGACACCACTTTTCGTAGCGAGGCCAAGATGTCACGTCAAAATATATTCTTATATAAAAAAAAGAGTTCATATCAAGACAATTGTTTTTTTTTTAGTATCTGACTAGAACAATAACGTTCAATATTATTGTTTCAATGAGCAGAAATATAAGAAAGCGGGGGCAGCTTTAGTGATAACTATTACTAGTTTATATATGGGCTATATGGAATGAGCAGCCCCAAAAGGGCAGGGTTTTTCAGCCACTTTGGTGATCAACAGGGTACTGCTGACCAGTATCACGTGACCATATCGCGGACTCAAGTCTATAACTCATCGAGGTGACGTGTTTTTTGAAGTTGACCGTTGACCAAGTGCGGGTTTTCGATTAGATCGCGGGCTCAAGTCAGGTTAACTTGTTGAAAACAGGGCAGGATTCAATCAATCACTCTTTATTTGTACTCATTTCATTCTTGCTTTTAACAAAGTTGCAAAATTCAATTAAATTATCAATAGTAAGATTGGAGTACTAGCTGCCCGGAATAACCATAAGGGCTAGCGGAGCCAGGCAGCTAGTTAACATCAGTATTAAATAGAAATAAAAATACATGTCAGCAAGAAGTTCTAAGTACAAATGGACACACAAGAAGAAAAGAAAAAAAAAAGAGAAGCGGAAAATTTAACGGTATTTCTATACTATGAAGGAAGTCTAAAATAGTTAAAATCAGATATGGATACAAAGTATTAATATAAGAAGAGCACACAATGTCTACGGCAACTAGTGACAGCTGTACATTAAACTATATAAAAGAAGGACTTGGAAAAGTAACAAAAGTCAGAAAAAGACTAACTTACAGGTCAATACAACTCTTAATAAGAACATAAGTAACTAATAATCTTTGACTAGATTGCATTTTACTGATGCCTTGAAGTTCGGAAGCCGGTTAAAGCTAGCCACAGCGGTCAAACGTCTGCGCATGTACGAGCAATAGAGCAACTATTCGAGACACTACTAATTCGAGTGTCCAACTATTCAAAATGACATGTTCTTTTTGTGGGTCATCGGCATCCTATAAATTTTCCTCGTTATTTATATATTTGTTTATGATTTAACTTGTACAACGATAGCTAACAGAAATAGGCCTAAGAGTTAAATATCGTTCTACCTTCTGCTTGTTGCAGGTCTTTCTTTTCCGCGTTATGTATATTCTCCGTGCTCCTTGAATTTTTTGTCCGCCTCGACTTTGCATTTACTGCAATAGTTTGCCCCAGGTTTGTAGTCTGGAAAAGATTTCCCCACCTGGTCAAAGACCTGGTACAAGCGGTTTGGGATCGATATTTTGGCCAGTTTTCGTCTATGCCCCCATGAAGATGGACACGAACATCGTTTGTCGTTTCTAAATAAAGCAACATTACAATATAAAACTGGCAGTTCTCATTGAGAAGTGAGTGCTGCCGTTAAAGGTGTTTTCAATGCAAATACTACAATGCGAATTTCAACAAAAATATAACTTATTTTATTTGCAAAATGGCATGGTTACATCTATGTTCTTTGAGTATAACATTAACAAGTAACTATTGGTGTGACTAAAGCTTTTGTTGGGATTATGGACATTATGCTTGTAGTAATTGCTAAAAGTGGAAAAGAAATATATTGGTTAACGAAAACGGAAGATGTAACGGATAACACTGTCCAACGCATCATGTAATAATAAGGGCTTTTTAACTCAGATTCTTAGAACGATTAGTGACACTTTCTTTTCTCTATCTACAGCAACGTGGAAATAAACTAAATACTTGGTGTAACAACAGTTACTACATGTATAACGGCAATAACGGGTTCATGAACTGATCCTTAGAACAATTAGTGACAGTGACAATGTGTAACGCAACGTGTAATAGACTATTTATTTGGTCTTACAATGTTA
>JAHPZR010049013.1:0-10000 GCA_019787425.1 Platygyra sinensis | reverse complement strand
TTGATATGTAAACGCCGCGCTCGCAAATTTGGAGTTCCATGTGCACCCTGCATCAGAGTTCGTTTGTCGGCAATGTCATGGTCCCCTCAAGAAGAGAAATAATTTGCAGCAAAACCTGGAATAATGACAAAAATTTATGGGAATCAACTATACGCCACAACTTTGAAGAAAGTTGGCCTTGTTTTCCAGCTGAAAAATTCGCATAAGATATGTTTTAAATTCTCCAGGTATTTGCCCTTGAGGGACAAAATAGGACGTTTATTGTGAACCCGTAGCTTACTTGCATTCTATATTGTGACGTCAGGCTCGGCTGTGATTAGAACCGTTTGCAAGTACAGTAGGTAGATTCTTATCACGGGTATCATATTTATACTCGTGCGTTATACTCGTACGATCGAGTTTCTTCGGAGACGCCGTTGGCTTGTCTAGAGAAATTCTTATATTTCTTGCAGCTATCTAATCGAGCTTATGTTTCTGGAGCTCGATGAATAGGTTTATTTCTCCTTTTATCGTTCCGGTATAACAGGATTCAAATGAAGCTCTTTACGCGCAAGTCTGTTGACTGTGTTGCGTGTTGTGTATGCTATTGTTCGGCTTATTTCTCTATTCCAAACGTCTCGCAAACCTCTTTTATAGTTGCGTTAAACGCTTCTCGAGTTCGTGTAGCTTGCGACATACCCTCAGCCATTACTGATCTTCAGTACTAGTCATGAAAACGAGGTAAATCTATTTTAGCCAATAAGTATTCTCGAAAGTATTGCTTGCCGCCTTTATCCAATAAGAAACCATTATATATTTTCATGCAAAAGCGTGACGTCACATAACACGATTCGTGCCAGTTCTTCGTAGACGTTCTCTCCCTCCCGTAGGCTCCGTGTAAATATTAATTGGCACTTGATAACTTGAAAGAAAAGGCCCCTCACGACCTATTCAGTTTCAAAAAACACACAAATCTCAGCAAATTGCCTCCATTCCTAGCCAATAAAATTTTCGACCCGATTATCTCCCCAATTTTAAGTCCCGGGTGCATATTTATGCAAAACCTGGCTCAAGTCTTGCGACAGTTCCCAGATCGAATAAACACATCTCCAATTCGCTAAACGTAATTGAGAAGTAATACAGCATAACGTAGCATGTAGACCTGAACTTAGAAAGTTTCCCTTTCCTTCAAACAATAGATGAGGCCATAAAAGGAGCAAAAGCTTGATTGTTGACCAGCCAAAATCCTCACCAAAAGCTTGATACGCTCTTCTTTTTTTATTTTAATTTTTATTTCTACATTACCGTATTACTACATTAGTACATTAGTATACATTACTACATTACTACATTACTTCATTACTTCATTACTACATTACTCCATTACTACATTACTCCATTACTTCATTACTACATTACTACATTACTACATTACTACATTACTACACTACTACACTACTACACTACTACACTACTACACTACTACACTACTACACTACTACACTACTACACTACTACACTACTACACTACTACATGACTGCATTGCTACATTACTACACTACTACACTACTACATTACTACATTACTGCACTACTACACTACTACACTACCACATGACTGCATTACTACACTACTACACTACTACAATACTACATTACTTCACTACTACATTACCACATCACTTCACTACTACATTACTACACTACTACATTACTACACTACCACACTACCACATTGCTACATTACTACACTACTTCATTACTACATTACTACAGTGCTACATTACTACACTACTATACTACTACACCACTACACTACTACATTACTACACTACTACACTTCTACATTACTACACTACCACATTGCTGCATTGCTATATTACTACACTACTACATTACTACATTCTGGTCACGGTATGAGAGTAGAGTGCACATTAGCCGTGTATGCATGGCTGCCTTCCTGACACTCGCGCAGTTCTCCTGGAACCTGTCCAACTAGTGTCCATCCGAGTGGTCTCTTTCCTAACAGCTTCTTGTTCCGCTTCTTTGATTGCCAATTGTGCATCGGGGTCAACTTTCTGTGCTGCAATGTTAGCTCCCAGCTTTACTTTCTCCTTTACCTGCTCTACTCTTAGTTTGGTTAGATCAATTTCCCTTGCTACTGCTCTTGCACGTGCCCTAGATGAGGACAAAGTTCCTTGCTCATTTTACTATCACTTTTCCTGCTACTCGGTAAACCAATACTAGCGACTGAAGTATTACCGGCTGGATCTATTTGTTTCCGGCGATTCTTTGGGTGCGATTGGATCGTTAGACTCTGATCCATCACTGTCTATTTTGAGTTCCTGATACTCAATTATTAGTCAAAAGTTCTACAACTAACCTCTACAACTGCTTGGGAATCTATCAACCGTGTCCGCATCTTGCACTTACGGCTCTTCGGTGACTTCAGATACTCGTCTATGGTGTCTATCTTCTTCGTCAATTAACTCTCATGGATCTCCTTCTATTCTTTATCGTCAGGAGCCTGTTTTGACCAAAAACATCGGAGTAATCGCTCAAATAGCTAGGAAGGTTCCGTTCACATGTCGCGAGTGTGTTTTCCTCCTCTGCAGCGACTGATTCCACTTGCGATTTCGTCGACTTTTCCGCCATGTTTCGATTCTACACTTCTACAATCCAACGCCGATACTACTTCCTTCATCTGACACTCGAAGGACCACTATGGATATTCTTTTTCTTGTTGGAAAGAAGCTATCATATTATCTACCGCTACAATAAACACAGTCCTCCAAAAACATGGGCATGCAAGGCGTGCAAGAGTTATGTTTTTGTGAATAACAAGTCCTTGGAGGTAGTGAATAATGCTTAGTTAGAAGACGTCTAGTTAATTTTTCTAATTTTCCATACTTTTGTCTGTAAATTTGGCTGGGTAGACATTAAACGTCTAGACGCGTTCGCGGGGAAAAACATTTACAGACAAACGTATGGAAAATTAAAAAAATAGCTCAGCGACTTATAGGAAAGCTACATCCTTCAAACTTGGTGAATACAATCTTCTACCTAGTATTTTAACGTTTTGATTCACAAATTGTGAAAAATTCAATTTTGGAAGAAGTTATTTCCTATCGGATTCCTATACAAACACTGTAATTTCTGACCGCGATTTGCCTACCCGTCAAGATGGCGTCGGAAACCGTGATAAGGCCTATTGCTCTATTGCTAAGCAAACCTTCCTCAGGTTGAAAGTTAACAAGACGCTTTAGGAAGCGTAACTGGGTTGCATTTATGATAGTAAATATTTCAGAATTGGAAAAAGGAATTGGTGAATTGTATATATGCTGCATGGAAACCTAGATATTACAATGGTATATCTCAGTTTCAGTAAAGGAATGCTATACGCTGTGAAATTTCTGCAAAACGGAAGGTGGGAAAATATCAAAGAATCAAGGAAAATTTGAAGACTCAAACAGTTACTTTTCCCATAATTTTTTGATGTACTCGTTGTTTACCCAAAATGACTGCCTCTATTGTAAGTGTGGACTTTTAAGGCATATAACGATTTTACATAAGAGTCTGCATACAACTCAAGTGGGCCCTCAAGTGACTTTTCACCAATTTTTCAGGACTGTGGTTATATCTGGTTTATTTCTGTAGCATGAAGCAGCCAGGAGTATTTCATTCACCCCCCCCCCCCCCCCACCTCCCAACCCCCTGAATGGAATGCTAGTCGATCGCAGGGTTACCACCAGCAGTAAGTTTTGACTAGCATCAACATATTTAGAAGAAATAAACTGATCATATCGAGACCTCAATTGTTATGATTCTCTACTAAAGCTGATTTCCAGTCCGTACTGCGCACTCTCGAGTGTTTGTTTATGTTTTTTGTTTTGCTTCATGTAAGACATCACAAAATGTAAACATTTCGTAACTACTTACATGAAGTAATTCAAAGTTTAAAAACAACCGTCATTGTGCATACGAAGCAGTCCAAGCTTAATACTTCGTTCTTTCTCATATCACTCCATGAAACAACTTCACAGCTGTAAAAATCAATGAAGCTGTTGGAAAAAAGAATTTGAAAGGTCTCAAAGTTAAGGTATGGGGTTCTTAACGAATAACATCGATTCGCATTCCATCGAGTGAGCCCACAGGCAGACCACTCTATGTGTTCGTGGTTTAATATAGAGAATCTATGAGAGTTATGAATAAAGCTCTGAAAATTACACATTTAAATCACATCTCGGCCTGAATATCCCAATAAAGTTAAATGAGACCATAATCGACTCATGTATGGTGTTTTTTCGCCTTCCTAGGCCGTCTAAAGCGTCTTACAGCGAAATTAATTTTGGCCGGTTACGGTTAGACATAAGAAGGAGACAAGGCTTGCAACTTCGCGGCCGTCAGCCGCGACCTCTTCCACTTCAAATTGGAATTACTCAAAAATACTGAAAATCTCACCTGAATGGCAACGGATCTTGATAGATGAGTTTTTTCTCTATCTCCTCGCCGAATTTCAGCTTCATCCCTCCAACATTTTCCGAGAAAATCGACGCTGAAGTCACAAATACGGCTTTCTAAATATGATCGGTGCCAAACTCAGCGACCAAAGGAATGCAGGCCGTTTCAAATCTACCAATCAGCGAAGGGCTTCCCACGGTTTTCCCGCGGGAAGCCAAAAAACTGCAGAAAGCCACGCGCTGAATTCCTTTGATCACTGAGTTTGGCACCGATCATATTTGGAAAGCCGTATTTGTGACTTCAGCGTCGATTTTTTCGGAAAATGTTGGAGGGATGAAGCTGAAATTCGGCGAAGAAATAGAGAAAAAACTCATCTATCAAGATCCGTCGCCATTCAGGTGAGATTTTCAGTATTTTTGCGTTAATTCCAATTTGAAGTGGAAGAGGTCGCGGCTGACGGCCGCGAAGTTGCAAGCCTTGTCTTCTTCTTATGTCTAACCGTAACCGGCCAAAATTAATTTCGCTGTAAGACGCTTTAGACGGCCCAGGAAGGCGAAAAAACACCATACATGAGTCGATTATGGTTTCATTTAACTTTATTGGGATATTCAGGCCGAGATGTGATTTAAATGTGCAATTTTCAGAGCTTTATTCATAACTCTCATAGATTCTCTATATTAAACCACGAACACATAGAGTGGTCTGCCTGTGGTGAGCCGTTTATAATGTTTATAAACATTAGGGTTCTGAGACTGTGCAGTACGGACTGGAAATCATCTTTAATGTAACTTTCTTCAATAAGAGACAACTGTGTACCTTTCTTCTCACTGTGATCACCACTAACAAATATTGTTACTCAACTTAAATAAAAATTTCATGGGCACGTAGCAGCGATCCAAGCTCACTTTTTCAAAAAGTCGCCTTTAGACGACCTTCAATTATAAAATGATCGCCATAAAAAAAAAAAAAATCAGTCACCAAAAAAAAAAACACCTGAAGGAGAGGACACTTGTACTATTCATTAAATCCGTCTTATTATTGATAAGTTTTCAAGTAAGTTTCTCTTTTAATCTGTTGGTCGCCAATTGGCGACTTTCGCCCGAATTTGAGTCGCCGAATATTTTTTCGGCTAAACTACAGAATCATGCAGGGCCACTTATTTACATCGCATTGAATCACAGAGGCGCCTATTGTGTTATGCTTCGTTCTTCAAAAGATTTTGACACATGAAAAACAGGTGGTCCGAAGTGGCCCTGCATTCTGTAGTTGCTCGTTTCTTCCACTCGCCATGGCGACCAAAATGATCGCAGCTTGGAGCGCTGCGTTGGCCGTCATATCTCGCCTTTATGTCAATTCCTTTGCCAAGTTCCATAGCTATAACTGTAAGCAGTGCCCTAAATTACACTAGGCTTCGAACAAGTTCAAAATACAACCAATAAAATACAAAACACAAAACAAAGCCAGGTAAAAAATTTAAAAACTCCCTTCAACTGAGTGTTCCTATCATGTTGGCCTGCGTAGCAAGCGTTCCTGTGTGTTTTTAGGGAAAGAAAAACCCAGAAATCCATCGAGATTGGCGAGCGAACGAGTTTTGGCCGCGCGAAAATGGGGAGATTGCAAGAAATGAAGCGAAGGGGAGGGGGAAAGTTGAAGGGGAACGCTTGCATCCAAGCATTATGAATCTCAAATACTCCGTTCACCAGCCAACGGAGAAATCAAGGCCTTTGACCGGTTAAAAATTGGACAGATGATTGAAAGAAGTAAGCCGTGCCCGTGGGTTTACTCTTGCTTGGTCATTGACTATTTCAAGATGGCGAACTGACGAGGAAGATTTACAGAGAGCTCTCAATTTCTTGGCCAAGAAGGGTTTTGATAGAGAACTGAAGGAAGAACAGAAATCTGCAATATTACAGTTAATGCGCGGAGGAGATCTACCTGGAGTTTTGCCAACAGGCTTTGGTAAAAGCCTGATATTTCAGCTTCTTGCCGTCGCAAAGAAAGGCTCGACAGTTGTTGTCATTTGTCCCCTGAAAAATATCATGAAAGATCAAGTCCTAGAGGCAACGTCCATGGGCTTTACTGCTACAGCGATGGCAGAAGCCAAACAGGAGGACATTGACAATGGAAAGTACTAGCTTGTTTTCGCCTCAGCAGAAGACGTTTTACAAAGAAAAGAATTCCTTGCTTCCCTGAAGCGTGATTCTTCACCACTTCATAACAATCTTGCTGCCGTTGTGATAGACGAATGCCACACTATGGAAATGTTGCAGTTAATTTAATTTTGGTCTCAGTTAATTTTATAATTTTACTAGTTAGTTTTTTTCTAACTAGGTGATTTTATTTTTAACTAGTTAGTTTTCTTCTAACAAGGTAATTTTTAACTTCTTTTTTTTTTTTGTTTTTTCTTTGTTGTTTTTTTGTTTTTGTTTTTTTTTTTTTTTTTTTTTTTGGGGGGGGGGGGTTCTCAAGAAGAGTAACACGCTCACCACCAGCCCTAACACTATCCCAATTCCTATCCCTATTGACACCTCCCCAACCCTAACCCTATCCCTAACGCTGTTGACCCCCTGACCCTATCCCTAGACCTACAGTACCTTTGAGGATTTTGTCTTGGACTTCTTCAAAAAGCTCCTTGTGTGTTGTTCGACTTGTGAAAAACCTTCGAATTCTTTTTTTGACAGAAGATTCACGTGGAACGATCGTTTGTTTACTTCCGCCAAATTGATAGGGTATTTTTAACAGTTGTCATTTCGTCAAAGTCACTGACGCGTGCAAAACCGCGGCGGGGATCCTAGGGGGCGTATTTGAGATCCATAATGCTTGGATACAAGCGTTCCCCTTCTCCTTTCCCCCTTCCCCTCGCTTCATTTTTTGCGCTCTCCCCATTTTTCGCGTGGCCAAAAGTCGTCCGCTCCCCGATCTCGATGGATTTCTGGGCTTTCCTTTCCTTAAAAACGCATAGGAACGCTTGCTACGCAGGCTACTATCATGTTATCTGGTTTCAGTTTCTTCTAAAAGGTATCGTTGCTTACATCAGGCATTGGATTGAATAATCATTGTACCTCTCCGATTCCGCGTTTGTTCATAGTTAACTATGGTTTGTTGAATTCATCTGCGTAGCTAAATAGCCTCCGATGAAAGCACTAACGTTAAGTGAAGTCACTCGGAAGGTTTCCACTATAAACTCTTCCAATTGACCAACAGTACTGTATAACAGTTCAAATAAGTTCACTCTGAATGCACTCGTTCTCTGTTAAATCAACTTGAAGTTTCCGCTCTAAAACCTGCAAGCACAAACAGTCTTCTGATCGACCAAGAATCTCACTTTGAAAGACGTGAGGAAAGCAAAGCACACACGTAATGTCTTCTTGACGTTTTCTTGTCAATTTCTTAGTCATTTGTCGACGTAGTAGACAAATACGTAGTAGACGTAGTTCGCATTTTATGACTGGGTTCGCATACGAGGCAACCCAGTAATACCATCTTTGTTATATGGCAAACAAGATTTATTCGTTTCATGAAATTGGTTTGCACTAGCTGACATTTTAATTTGCTTTCCAACGGCGATAAGCTGAACTTCAATCTGCCAAAGTTTACTCGTCCTCTTTACTTTTTTCTCATTTTTCTAATTAGGCTTTTTGACACTTCTACTAATATTTTTAGACGAAAATAGTCAATTTTTTTGCACTTTAGATTGCAACTTTTTCACCCCAAAATGTAATCCCAAACCAATCTATATAGTGGGCAAATCTAGACCGCGGTCATTATCGATTTCAGCCAATCAAATTCGTGAATTCTGTAGTTCCCAGTCCTTGTGAGACAGCACATAATAATCTTATAAGTATAATTAATATTAAAGTATGTCTCAATTTTAATATTTACTATGTTTTAATCTTGCGTATTTAACCTAACTGTAAAATCAAAGATAATTTTACCAGGTGATCTGACTGTAGATAATTAATCAATCATCTTCAAGGAGAAATTATTTTTAAAGCCGCACAGAACTCTTTGCGCGCCTAGTTGAGCTTGTACTGACCTTCGATACATCGCACGCGCTCTGAGGATAAACATGGCAGTTTTCAGTCGGAAGTCCTTTTTTTCTCAAAGTGCTTTGGCTGTGAGTGGAGTTATAACTTTACACCGAGTATTCTTAAAGATTTTTAAACTTAGAAAAGTTCAGTTCGCGATTATCTAGACCACCAAAGTTGGTTAGTTGTGGGCCTTCTGCACGTTCTCTCTCGCAAGAGGTGCGTTTGCCAAATCTATATACTTCCAAGGTCTTGTTTTCACTCTTAGCAGGGATAAATTACTGCTCTGAGCTCTAAAATAGAAAGGAAAAATACATTCCAATGTTTAGGTGGCCTCAGAATGGATGATCACTGAGTACAGAGTCCTCAGAACTTACTGGTGAAGAAGGTTTTCTTCCTACAACTGCCGCGAAAACATGAAGATCAGGGGCACTTAGAGCTTTCAAGTAAGTTTTGACGACAGTCACAGATTTAAAGCAGCTTTTCGGACTTATAAAAACAAAACTGGTAATGTACATTATTACTTCGAAGTTGAATTCAACTTTTGGAACAATTGGTAAAGCCACGGGCTTTAAAATGACTGCAAAAGCGGTCGGCAAAAACTCAAACTTTTGCGTTAGCGTTAAGAGTAATTTGAACATGTGGTCATGGAGCGAACGGCACGTCTGCAACTGAAATTTTCAACAATTTTTTGCTTTCAAAGATAAGTTTCTTCGTCTCAGCTTGAATGAAAATTTATTGTTATTGAACTTCCTTGCGTATTTCTTTCATTTGGTTCCCTGTATTTGGGAATTTTAAAAATGAACAGTAACTTGCACGCTGGATTTCTGCATATTCAATTTACGGCAACTTCCCGGCGCTTTGTTTATTTAGTTTATTCGCGTCGTTCAAATTTTTTTTTTTCTGCGTCTTATTAACTACTACAAAACCGCTGGGAAAAGAGCCAAAGTGGCCACTAAATTAACACAGTCGAAATGCGGCTGAACGCAAAATAATTGGCTTGTCATTTTTTTTTTTTTTTTTTTTTGTCTTTTTTGATTTAAAACTTTCATCTTCCTTTCGCAGGGCGGTAATATTTTCGTCGCGCGACGAAGAAATTACTAGATTTTTTGTTTTCAGATTGATTTTTACATGAGTTCTTTGCTTTAATTTTTTGTTGTTTTCTCAAATGTTACTCGTAATAGTACAGGAATGAAATACTGTTGTATTTGGTTTCGTTTTTGTCCTCCAAAGTCAATAATTAAGCTTAGCTCATCATGTGTTTCGCAAAGCCAATTTTCTCAGCTTCTATAGAGCATTTTGTCGCGCGGTAAAGAAATAATATTGTCTTGTTTTCTCATCAGTTTTACACATCAGGTTGAGTTCTCTTCATTAATATTTTTTAATATTTTGACCCTTCTTTTATTCAACTTTAAATAAACGATGTCTTGAAACCTGATCTTGTGTTTGTGACTGAGTTGGAGAGCGTTTGATCGATTGGGCGACCGAACTAGTGCTGTGGCCGACATACGCTAATAATAAAATTAATGACT
>JAHPZR010049012.1:27500-32500 GCA_019787425.1 Platygyra sinensis | reverse complement strand
ATTTTTTTTATGAGATAAAAACTAGCGACAGTAAGAGCAGCTACTCCTGTGATTTTCACGTGTCTTTTTGTAAAAGGTGCCATTCTTTCACTGGCATTGATGATAATATCCTTGCCACCTGTTTCTTTCGCTGCTTTTAGGTTCGCGTGGGTGAGCCGCCATGTTGTTTGTAGGCGTTTAAAGGGGACGGGGTCGGGAAGGAGGAAGATCGGCAACCTCATTCCCAGGATCTACTCCGCTTTCAAGATGGCAGAGTAGACGCTGGGAACGAGGTTGGAAGATCGGCAAAGAAGGCACAGCTAGCTGGAGAGGAACAGAGAAACATAGAAACAGAAGAACAGAGGAACAGAGGAACAGAGGAACAGAGGAACAGAGGAACAGAGGAACTGAAGAACAGAGGAACAGTAGGCACAGAGGAACAGAGGAAGAGAGGAACAAATGAACAGAGGAACAAAGGAACAGAGGAACAGAAGAACGGAGGAACGAAGGAACAGAGGAATGGAGGAACAGAGGAACAGAGGAACGGAGGGACAGATATGAACGGAGGAACAGAGGAACATAGGTACAGAGGAACAGTAGGTACAGGTTAACATAGGAACAGAGGAACAGAGAAACAGTAGGTACAGATTAACAGAGGAACGTAGGTACAGAAGAACAGAGGAACATAGGAACTCACGAGGTATGTAGGTCAGATCTCGACAGAACACGAAGTTTTACTATCCCAGTCTATTATGGGTCGGAGAAGGTCACTGGCATCAGGGCGGAAAAAGTTCCGTAAGTGCGTTTCCAGATCTAGAGGAAATAACGAGATCGCAGAAAACTCTAGAGGCCAGTTTTTTCACCCTCCGTACCTCGCGTCTTGTACTGATCACTCAAACACTTTGATTGATATTGATTGATTTGAACAGTGTAATAATGAACATTAATCGCGGTACATAAAGGGACACTCGCGAGATCGTTCAAGAATAATGCACGTTTGGTAGGCACGTCGTCATTTACCAAATGCCGACCGAGCAGGGGGTCTGTATGGGAGAATCTTGACCGAGGTCGTAAGTACAGACCGAACGCCGTGAGGTCTGTACACACGACAGAGGTCAAGATTCCCCGGGGGGGGGGGGGGTACTCCCTATAATGGCCTATACGGGGAGGCTCCGCCCGAAAGGGGTACTTTTTTCAGGCTTCAGGTATATAAAAGGGTAGGGATTTCACAAGTTGAGGCATATAAAAGGGTAGGGAAATCGGTCATTTAGGCATTTAAAAGGGCCTTTAATTATAATATTTCGAATAGACGCCCCTTACGGCTCTATCAGTTTATTTATGAAGCACTACATGAAATTGAGAACAAGACTTCCTAAAGAAGGTATGTGAAAGGGGTACCTTTTTCAATAAAAGATATGTAAAAGGGGTACCTTTTCTGCCAAAATGGTATACAAAAGGGTAAGGGTTGGACCTCCGGGCGGAGCCTCCCAGTATTAAGCTTTGTTAAGTAGCCCCCCCCCCCCCCCGGGCAAGATTCTCTCATACAGACCGACTTAGCTCGGTTAATAAGATGTTTATTATATGGCAAAACCAAGAACAATTTAATTCGTTTAATGTAACTGGTTTGTACTAAGTGACAGTTTGCTTGCAAACGGTGATGAGCGGCCGAATTTAAGGTGGCTCAAAACAGTTTCCAGTACATTCCAAGACTTAGATTTTGATGTGTCATTATAACCACTCTTTATCAATTGATGCTACAATCATGGTATCAAAAAACGGCCCAATCACTGGTGAACACGTTGGTATAATTTTCGTGACACAATAGGTTACCATAGCAACACTATGACCTGCTAAAAACACCCTTTATTTCAGCTTTAAGCACTTGTATTTTAAAAACGGTACGGTAAAATTTTTTCTTATTATAGACTTTTGATAAGCAGGATAAAATGCAACTTTTGGCAAAGTTTAAAAACCGATTCTGTGCATGGGGTTCAGAGCCACCTTAAATTTTCTAAAATTTAAGGTGGCTCTGAACCCCATGTACAGAATTTGTTTAAACTTTGCCAAAAGTTGCATCCCATCCTGCTTATCAAAATTCTATAATAAGACAAAATTTCACCGTGCCGTTTTTGAAATATAAGCGCTTAAAACTGAAATTAAGGGTGTTTTTAACAGATCATAGTGTTGCTATGGTAACCTATTGTGTCACGAAAATAATCCCAACGTGTACACCAATGATTGGGCAGTTTTTTGATAACACTATTGTGGCATCGACTTAAAAAGAGTGGTTATAATTACCCATCAAAATCTACGCCTTGGAAAGTGCTGGAAACTGTTTTGAGCCACCTTAATTCTTCGAAAGTTTGCTCGTCCTCTTTACTTTTTTTCGTCAGCTTTTTGGCGCTTACAGAAATAAATATTCTTAGATGAAAACAGTCAATGATTTTGCATTTTAGTTTGCAACTTTTTCGCTTCAAAACATAACTGGTCTAGTCTAGCTGCCGGTCTAGATGGGAAAATCTAGACCGCGGTCAATATCCATTTTAGCCAATCAAATTCGTGAAATTGGTAATTCCCAGTCCTTGTGAGACAGAGCCATATAATAAAACTGAAAAATAACCTACTTCAGAGGTAAAAAGATTCTTATGAAAATCGTAGTTAATGAAAATTGTACTGATTCGCTTATCCAAAGCATAAAGCGAACGATAAACCCTCAGGCGAGTGAAGAATTAGCAACAAGAATTTCTTTTTCCTAAATTCAGACCAGCTATTGACCATAAGCCGAACGTGGTTTATAAAATACCCTGTGTTGACTGGTTTTATGTAGACGAAACCGGCCGGTGCTTTGAAACTCGTAAGAAAGAACATATCAGGAATGTCAAAACGTGTGCTAGTGATCAAACATTGTGAAAAATGCGTTGTTGTTCGACCATCGCAAAGATTTTGATAACTTAGCTTCATCGACAAAGGCTCTTTTCACATTAGAAAAACTTTAAAGGCTTGGCACACCCCTGCTACCAACATGCTGACAATAATTCTAAGCCGATTCCAAACCAGAATAGCGTTCTTTTTGAAAAATAGTCACCTAATTAACACATTTTTACTCTGCTTTTGTTCCCCTTGTTTTTTTATCTCGACTTTTTTTGCATATATTTTATCATTTTGCATTCCATTTTTTATCTTACAAAGGCTGCATAGATCGACAGCCGAACGCTCATGCTCTCTTTTAACGTTTTTTTAACAAGCGAAAGTTTTTATTGTAATTTTGATTATGTCTCATCCTTCAATCTTTAATCATAAATTTTCAGTAGTAAAAGCAACATCGCCGTGAGCGCTCGCGAACCAACAAATTTCACTTAACTCAGCGTGCGAATTGTACGAAATCAGTAAACTGTTTATCATCACATGGAATATAGATAAAACTTTAATTGTGTCGATGGTACTGGTATTATACCACTTCAGTAATACTGAATCAGATATGTAGCTGATTCTCAAGAGTGACACATTTTTGTGCCATTTAACAGCTTAACAGTGATTACAACAAGACCAAAACCAGTCAGTTGGAAAGAGTTCTTCGGTGTTAAAGCCTTTAAATCATCTTTTTACACTACAGGTAGGTTCAAGCCAATGTTCCAAGCAAGGCTAATTACAGGTACAATTTTTCTCTAATTCGCTTCTTTTTGTTTAGCATTAGTTGTTTCAGGATAGATTAAAACACTTTTGAGACGAGCTTTAGGGAAATTCTCCTTATGCGAATCATGTGTCACAAGTACGTCGGCTTTTTAGACCATCCAGATGTGGAAAAAATTAATTCTTGAATTTATAATTAAAACCACGGAAACTCCGGCCTGGAAACACTTCCATGTGTAAATGACGTTTCATTCGTCTAGTAGTACTTAGTCAGTTCCCTATAAATCTATAGCGAACAGAATTGAAAAAGCATCCAGAACTGGGAAGGAAGTTTCCTTACCAAATATTGCGGCTGTTCGCGTTTGTTTCCACGAGTATAAAACCATGGCCTTAGCTCAGTAGTAACAGGCCAACTGAGGCACTTGCCTCCGTCATTTCTTTCGCTTTTGTTTTTTTTTATAGTCATCATAAACACTCTGAATGCCTAAGAAGAGAACTCACCCATGGACTGATCGCCTCAGCAGGGCCGTACCTAGGATTTTTTGTCTGCGGGGGCAAACTCCACAAACCTTCACAGGGATCTCCCGTATACAGACAGGGTTTCTAGTCGGACGTTTTGTTTTCACCCGTATTAGTTTTCCTGGCGGGGGCAACTGCCCCCCCCCCCCCCCTGCACCCGCCCCCCCCACCCCCGCTATGTACGGCCCTGCTCAGTCATAAGTTTTTCGTGGACACTGCCTCAATCATAAGTTTTTTCTGGCTACGGACCTGAAAAAGCGCACTTTAGTTTGACACAAGAAAGAGAAGAGGGCAAATATTAAATTCTGGATTTATAATTCTATAGATTGCACTGTCGATTGAAATCAATGATTCTAAGTTGCTAAACCATTCAACAGACCGGAGAGAAATCATTATAAAAAAGACCAGTCCATACTGGAGTCAGTGCTAGTTTCGTCAAGAATAGAATGATGTTTTAGTAAAACTGGTTTCATGCCTCACTTTCAAGAACTTTTCGAGGGAATCCGACACTGTTTTGTACGTTATCAGCCGTCAGCGAACAAAACACAACGTGGCTTTTTGCGCCACGTTATTCAAAAGGTGTATAATAAAAGATTATACAAACATCGCAGTGAAAGATTGAAAGTGTTCTCTCAACGGCGGTCGTAATTTATGTGATCAATATGGCCGCTTAAATATCCTTTTCAAGAAACAGGACGGACGAGTGGGCAATTTTAGTGTGAAGCTCACTTATCACACGGTGAATTTAGCGCGGCTCGAAACATTGCTCCTATATGCAGCGAATTATACGCTCGGCTAAATAGCCGAAAATAGAACAATTTCTTGCCATTTCTCATTCATTTCAGTGTGCCAAGGTCCCGGGCGAGTACTTT
>JAHPZR010049012.1:5000-25000 GCA_019787425.1 Platygyra sinensis | reverse complement strand
TTAACTTTTAGCCTCATTCAACGGGCCAGTTTCAGCTGAGCCATGTTCTTTTCAAAGCCTGTGTATATTGCTTTCAAAACGGTGAAAGTAAACATTTCACAACTGGAGGGGATTTTCATTTGTGTGAACACCGAACATATATTTTGCCGCCGTTTGATGAGATAGATAAATAGAATAGGGGAGAAAACCTGCGCATCCGACTACAACCCATAAAGTAAAAATAATTTTGCTGATTTTCTGTTGCTATGCTGACTTCAAAAGGGCTTCATTTTTCATCCTTGAGTTTTATCAGACCGAAATGTTGCATTAAGACATAATTAACGATCAGTTATTCAGAGAGAAGATCATTTTTATTATCACACTCGAACCTCCCCATTGTTCTCCAAACAGTACAAGTGTTACTCTCAACAGAACGTAAAATAAATATATTTCTTCAGTATTGCATAACGTGAACACGGCTTCTCAAACAGGCAAGTTTTAAGTTTCTGTTCCAAACAGTTTCTTCTGTTAAACTTCCGACGTGCGGAACAATAAAATCATGCACTAGTTTGGTGTTGATTCCGTGAGTACAGTTTTTCTCTTTTCTGTTTTAATGAATTATAATAAACTGTTTGTTTTTTTCTTTTTTTTTAATTCGGCATGTACAGTACTAGCACGCGAACAGAAGTATTTAATCCATACATTCCTCATGTCTAGTCAGTCTCTGAGTTAGCAGCATGATTGTAATCTGAAAATGGGGAAAGCTTTAGTGAGATGTTAAGGCCTTGCTCTGTGGCGGACTGTAACAACAAAGAGCTTTGCACGCATCTTCGGCCAGAGTTTCTGTTGGCTTTTTTTTTTAATTAAGAGGAACAAAGTTGACTACAATTATCAGTAAACAAGAGTTTTGCAGTAGTAGAAAAGTGAATGCAAAAGTTGTTGACTTTTTGGCTCTATTGATCCCCTTAAATTTTGCGAAACGAAATCTTCAATTGTTCTCTCACTTGTTTGCAATTTGCCCGCTTGTTTAAATTTGAACAGATTGCTCGTCTCTACACAAGAAAGAATAACATTAGCATTACGCATTCTTGTCTCTTTTCATCACACATACACTTGCTTCCGTTTGACTTTTACTCATCATACAAAGTCGTAACAGGTCAATTAAAACAATCATTTATTCAGGTGTCCTTTTCTCAGATTGGTAAAGAATTCAAAAACAAATTATTCTCCGTTTTTTTATGTTTGGAACAAACAGTGACCTGGTTTACTCAAAACGTGGCACAAACAGTTTACTTTACTTAGGTATAGAAGAGGCTTCCGACGCCGTGAAAATTAGATTTCTAGATCTGCATTGAATGTGCAAGGATATCAAGTTATCGTGTGATGTAAGTGGTCTGTAACTATCGCTGTTTTTAACACTTCTTTAATCCTCGCAGGTTTAAATTCTGCCGCTGTTTTTGGCTTACTGAGGGTGCGTTTCTTTAAGAAAATCCAAGATTAGACTGTTTTTAAATCCGAAAAAATCCTCAAATGGATTTTGCGTTTCTTTACTAAACAGATCAATCGAAGATCTTTCGGATCATGGCGTGTCAAAGGAACCGAAGAATCCACTTCCAGAGTGGATTCTTCGGTTCCTTTCAGCTTGACGCACCATGATCCAAAAGATCTTGGATTGATCTGTTTAGTAAAGAAACGCAAAATCCATTTGAGGATTTTTTCGGATTTAAAAATCTAATCTTGGATTTTCTTAAAGAAACGCACCCTGTTTTCCTCGCTTAGTAGCAGCATAGAGTTTTTAATTAATTTACACAAGGCCGCAGTACTGTTTTGCCGATTACCTTGCAGGGAATTCGACTTGGATCAAAAACATTTGTTGTAGAGTCCCAAGTGACTAATTTTGTGAGTTTTTGACACGTTTCGAGAGTTAAAATATACGGATACCAGTCAGTTGAAACAAAGGACTACAACAGTCATTCGTTACAAAAATTATATATTATAATACAAGGTAGACTTTATTTGGCTTCTACTACGAATTTAATCATTGAAGTATTTGTCATAGTCTTGACAAGGCGGACATAAGTTAAGTGGATTGACAAAAAAAAGGAATCGGAAAATGATACTTGCCGTGAGATTTGTCGAATGAAAAGGGTTTCCTGGAAGTTGACTTTCGGAAAATATTGGCTGCCCTACGATTTGTTGAATGAAAAGGCGGTTTTCTGGAAGATGACTTTCGTTCGAAACGTTGGTCACGAACAACAGTTGTTTTCAGAATTACACTCACCCGGACGATCTCACTATATTAGAGAGTTCTATTATAAATTGTCTTGGTTCAAGGGTTGATTCTATTCAGTAAACCTATGCGAAGAGAATTGAGCTTAGATTCATGCTCAGTAGTCTTTACGTCTACATGTTCCGCTGTGGTCAGTCGGTTTGAAGATTCCTTCTTCCCTGAAAAATTAATATTTTAAAATACGATGTTATTTTATATTAATTAACGTAACAGGGAAGAACGGCACGCCAGTTTGTTTTCTAAAAAAATATTTTTATGCTAATTATACGTGTTCCTGAAAACAGGAACATTTCACTAAGTGAAGAAAAGATTCAACAGATGTTAAATGATGCAGTTTGAGTACTTTTGAGCAAATTTCGTGCCCTGTATACTTACCGTGGCCAATAAGCACTAATGACTGGCCTCAAGGGAAACAGCGAGTTTTGTTTCCCCGAGACCCTCGAAAGTGCAAGCTGTTGTTTCCCTAGGGTTAGTGAGTCTTCCTATCCCTAGGGATTTAGTGAGTTTTGACCCACGACACGTGAAACGTTCTCCTCCAATCAGAGAACGTATTTGAGTTGGGAGGTATGACCATTGTCTTCCCTAGAAAAAAGAACTTTATTCTTTCAGTACCGCCTCTCGCGAGTGACTTATTTCCTACTTTTGTCGAAATCAAACAACTTCACTTTTTTCTGAAAGAAATATGAAGACGATATTCACCTTGGGCTTCTTGTTGTCAACTCTGCTTTATCTCTGTTCCGCGGATATCTACCTCCACAATCCACATGGTTGCAATAACAGACTGAACGGCAATCAGGCCAACGTGCGAAACGCCAACAGACTCTTTGATTCTCAGGTATGTTTGAACCTATTAATCTGGAACGTCTTCCTCACTAGTCATATTTATATATACTGCCGTGCGGATTGAGAAAGAGGCCAAATTGTACCAGGATTTGAGATTGCATCGAACAAGCGACACTTTGAAGAAGTGTCTCAGAATTACACAGCGGCTTGCGACTGTAGCTAGTAAGTTTTCTTTTGGGACGTCTTAAGCATTCTACTGGCACGAAATTATTTGCTTCATTTTAGCTTGTGAATCCGGCTGCATGTGGCATGTGTTCTGCAAAACTTTCCTTTCAGCTGAACGTGACACAACCTATTAACCCATTGAATTTTGTCATTCAATAATGTTGGTATTTTTGCAGCCCGCGAGACTAAAGAAATGTACCAGAACGTATTACGCACGTGCGGTGTTGTTTTTGTACAGCACATAGGGCTTCACGGTTCTGTCCTGGTGTACGGGTTCACAAGGGAATAACCATTGTTCTTTCTTTGTTCAGGAGTCATTGGTTAGCTGTTGTGTATTGTTTGGTCCTTTGAAGCGACTCTTGTGAACCGGTACACGAGGACAGAACCGGCCACACCTACACTATGTCGGAGAAATTTGAAAATGCAGCTTTATTTTTGCGGTTAGGGCCAACCCCCTTAAAGCTGGTTCTCACTAACGCATAAGCTTAAGCATAAGTCGACATACGCAGCCGCTTTAAGATGTTGATAATGAGCACCTTTTGTTGGAAATTTCCCTAATAAAATGTAGTAATCATCAACGTTTTACTGCTTCTGCGTATGTCGGCTTATGCTTATGTTTACACGCTAGTGAAAACCAGCCTTCAAAAATCCTTCACGCAAACGAAATTTTTCGAAAGTGTTCTTCTCTTCGGTAGGCTTTGGTACATCATGCTTTTATCTCTCCACCTTATTGCTTCATTTTTCCACTAAAATGCTCGGTCTCACCCCAAAAATGTCACTAAAATGCTCGGTTAATTCTCACATGTTTTTTTTTTTTTTTTTTTTTTTTTTTTTTAACCATAATTTACAGAATTAAATTTAAATGTAAGGTGTTGTATAATAACAGAAGCATATCACCTAGAAGTAGGTGATATGTTTCTGATAATAATTTAACGTTTTAACACAATTTACAGCTCAGGGTGCTTTAAAAAAATGTATACAACAACAACAACATTTATTTATACCAAAAGATATACAGATAAAAGTAATACATGGATTTAAAACTTGTAAATGTGGTATACTTGGTAGAACTCAGCGCATATAATAGTTTTATTACAGCAAATGATCTTTTAATTTGACTTAACTGCGGCTGATCTTTCCTAAGTCTCCACTCGGCTGTATAAGAGTGGTATTTGAAGTTTGTTCAATTTCAAATTAAGTTTTCATTTGCTTGTAAAAAAAAAATTATTTCTGTTTTCTGTTCGTGGAAAAAAAATTGATTTTCCGGGAAAATGCAACTAAAATGCTCGAAAAGTGCTTAATGCTTTTGCCTCAAAAATGCAAACCGATTTACAGTCGCACTAATCGATCCAGTTTTGTTCTATTCCATAGAACAACGGTAAAGCCGGATACAACGTTGGAGACAGTGGTAATGACAATCCTGGAGAAAACATAAAGGAGACAAGGCAACTCCCACAGGTAAGACATCTCTACGCTTGTCCTCTTCAGGTTGTGTTAGGCTCTGGAAAACGAGGACACATTGTTGCGGACACATTGTTGCCGACACAAAGGTTTCCCCGTTTGCCCGCGCGCGCAGCATTTGTTGCGGACACAAATTTTGTGTTCCGGGACACAAAAAATGTTTCTGATTTTGTTCAGAAACATTTTGTGTCCACAACAAATGTTTCCCAGTTTGGCACGCAAGGAAACGTCATGAGCAACAATGTTTCGGCCACAATGTTTCCTCGTTTGCCACCGCTTTTACACGCACTTCACTGACTATGGGCAAGACTGACGAATTGAAACAATAGGAGCACACGGTTCGATGTGCAGCACTGCTCTGGGCCGGGTTGTTCAAGGGCTGATTGACCTAGCCCAGGATTATCGAGAATTTGATTGAGTTTTGTAACTTTTCGCTGCATGAGGGTTTCTGTTTGTACTGCTTGCCCTTCAGCTTTGAGCTTGACTAAGCCCAAACTACACAAAACGTAAGCCCGCAGTAAAAATCATTTTTATGCAAGAAAAAATCATACTTGGTTAACTTTTAATCGTGGGTTAGGGTTAATCGACTTTCGAACAACCCGGCACTGGTTGATAGCGTTTCTCTCTAAGCTCGATTACCAGCCGCTGTCCAGGAAAGGAGCCCGCTTTCCTCCTCCCGCCTCCCCTCCCTCTCACAACCCCCTTCGAATTCTTTCAGTCTCGGAGAGAAACTTCGTGAGAGGGCCGAAACCTAGCCTAAGTTTCCTAATGCATTTCTTCGAACTAAAACCAACACAATCAGATCAGATCCGGTAAATCACCTCAAATACATACTAACTCGGCATTGAATTACAGCTGAGCGCGGGAATATGAACATATGAGGTTTGTCTGACGGTTTTGGTTTTGTCTGCAACCAGTTTGAGAACTTCCTACGAATTGAACGCGAGACCAATGTTAGACTGCGAGCAGTCTCTCTTTTGCTCGAAAATCCGTTAGGAAAATGAGCGTGACGGCATGCGTGACATACTCCCGCGCTACGTACGGCTCGCGGCTTTGCATATTACGCTGGCACGCAGATGTTGTTTCGAGTTCTTCCTTCGTGTTTCCCTACGGATTTTCGAGCAAAAGAGAGACTGCTCGCAGTCTAGACCAATGTGAGCTTAAAATTACTTTCAATAGAAAATTGAAGACTGCTTCTTTTCTTAATCCAAAGGAATATTTCATGAGCAGCTGTGAGAAGGACGCCCAAACTGAAGTGGAAATCATGTGGACGAATCAACACGGAACTGGACCATTGACCAACGACAGAGTAGAAACACAAGTCATCTTACAGTACATGTGCCAGCCGTACCCTAGCGGCAAAGTGTCGGATATCAATACGGATTTTGAGCTGCATACCATACGTAATGGAGAGAACCGCAACACACAGAACTTCCGGCAAGGTGACCGAGAAGAACAGAGTGTTGTAAAAGACAGAGGATTGCACGAGCCATTTCCATACTATCACAGTATGTTGCGAAGAGAACGAAACAAAGGTATTCCCAGAACCAGTTTATAAAGATAGATACGAATGAAAAGTGAACAGCTTGGCCAAGTTTTTCAAGTCAAGATATATATATAAATACGCCAACCATTAAACTCAGACAGAAAAGCCCACACACATAACCTTGACAAGTGTAGAATAGTGTAAAATGTGACAGCCTCATGCTTTGGACATGGTATTTGGTTTTCCTAAAAGCAGTGTTTGACTGTTAGGCTCTTACAGCTTGATGAGAACTCCCAGTACTTGCAAAATATTTATAGATCATGAGCGCTCCACTGTTTCGTTAAGAAAATGTTTAGCTGCAAAAACCAAACGCCGCGAGTTTTCACGAAGAAAAAGAGACGCAGTAAACAGCTCCAAAAGACGTTAAATCCAATATGAACAGGATTCCCCCTGATATGAAGCAATATTCTAATAAATATTCAACATTTACATGTAGGCATCATAACATGTACCTCGGTATTTTTTGCGATTTAGGCCCCGTCCACTTTCTTTCTCGATTCAAAAATTTCCCCGTTCACACGTTATCGAATTTATGGCCATTTATTATTTTCTGCTCTCTCTCCTGTCTGGTCTAACCCTGTGCCTTCGGGGGGAGGAGCGCGCGTTCATCTCCCGAACAGCGGCTGGTAATCGAGCCTAGAATGAACACTAATAGCACTCAACTATCACATAGGTTTGTTTACCGCTGATCAAACTCTGAATGGAGACACTCCGAAATACACAAGACAGAATGCCAACGGTAACAGACGAGGCTATGAAGTACCAGAGGAGCGTGATTACTATCCCTACTGGGCCGCCACCCCTTGGAGAGACATTGCTATCATGGTCAGTGACAAAGAGACGGAGAAATTGATGAAGGAACATGTGAGCAGTGCAGATCATTTGGAAAAGGGTAACTTAGCCTTCGTATTTTTTTAGTTCCGTTGTGGGCTGAAAAAGCTAGCGATACTCGCCTATATAGCTAGAAGCTCGGGGCGAAGACGAAGAAAGAGGGTTTTCCTTCCCGTTTCGTTTCGTTTCGAGCTTCTTCGCAAGTGTTGGATTTACTTGAAGATCTTATGAAGTACAAAAGAGACTGGTAAAGAAGCACACTGATGCGATCTCGCTTTATTTAAGGGCTATGTATCATGAACGATGGTCTCGCTAACCAGCCAAGGTGTCCAAAGATAGCTCCCGGCAACCAGCGAGCCCAAGAATGTGTGGCCAGTTTCATCACCGAGGAAAGGTGCCAAGAAGGCGGAGGTAACTGGAGTAAAGTGATTACGCAATTCCTAGAAAAGGTCCCTTTACAGTCAGATGGTGCATGTGCTGGCAAATTTCAGACAGTCAAAGGCGTGGCACACGAGCCCCATCAGGTAACCCAGAGGAGATCAGATGGGATCGAAGAAGATCTTGTCAAGGCGGACCCACCCGAGGTGATCTTTGCACCTTCCACTGTTGTCAATCATAATGGGATGAATATGGACGGCAAGTTCTCCTCGTACACATGGAAGATTCCTTACTTTCCCTCCAACACCATTCAGCGATGCGTGCTGAGAATAAGGTGAGTGCTAGTCTGGATCATGCTCCACACCCCACTCCGTCTCGTTGAGTTGACGATAGCTTATATCACAAGATGCGGGATAGCAAAAGTATCGTTACAGCTGAAAGCTGAAGAGCCACCTTAAATTTTCGAAAATCTCTGAACCGCATGTACAGAATTTTTTAAACTTTGCCAAAAGTTGCATCTTATCCTGCTTATCAAAATTCTATGATAAGAAAAAATTTCACCGTGCCGTTTTTGAAATATAAGCGCTTAAAGCTGAAATTAAGAGTGTTTTTTAGTAGGTCATAGTGTTGCTATGGTAACCTATTGTGTCACGAAAATAATACCAACGTGTTCACCGGTTTGGTATTTTGATACCGTGATTGTAGCATCAATTGATAAAGAGTGTTAATTATGACCCATCAAAATCTACGTCTTGGAAAGTCCTGGAAACTGTTTTGGGCCACCTTAAAGTCACCAAGTACGTCAAAATTATAAAGTAACCGATGGCGTTGCAGGTTTTTGCTAACCACTTGGTTTCTTATTTTTGACAGATACAACATTACAACAGGAGATGCACCTAGGAGTTTTGATGCCTCAGATAACGATGCGTAAGTATTGAAGATATGATCTGTATTTTTGCCCTCAAATCTCCGTTCATCTAGTTCTCAGTTTGTTTCATATTAGTACAGTGGAACACCGTTACGCATTCACTAACAGGCTTTAAAAACTTGGCAATATTATTGGGTGCCGTTTTAGTGGGGTAGATGTCATGAGCTTAAGCGACATCTTGTTAGATATATCACAACTGCATCTCCAAACAACGTTTGTTGAAAAAGCATACAGAATGCAATGTAATTTTAAGACGTTGAAATAATGATAATGATAATGATGACAATGACGGTGACGGTGACGGTGACGGTGACGGTGACGATGACGATGACGATGACGATGACGATGATGAATATAAAATATTTTTAGCCAGGAGGCAACCTCACCCTTAAGTGGATTTCAGGCTGGTCCTGATTAAGAATTAGAAATATACAGTAGCTAAAAATTGTCAAATCTTAAATAGTTTAAAAAGTATTCAAATACGATAACATCTTAAGATAGAGTTAATAAAATGATACAATTTGATAAAATAATTTACACAAGCTTCTGAAATAAATCTAGGCCCTTTGAAGCTCTTGTAGACTCTGGGAAAGCGCGCCACTTGTGTATCACTTGATAAGTCAGTCTTTGTTACCTCTACTGGCACCGAGATTTGGGCATTTTAATGCTCAGTTGTTGCCTCTGTTGCAGAACAGCGTTTGGCTTTGTTAAGGATTACTTTCTCGGCTTTGTAATAAATTTTTTGGTACATTTTTCAAGATGCGTGCATCCTTGATAAAGTTCCTTTAAGTTCCAACATTTAGACTAGATAAGGTGCGCTATGTTATTCATACTTGTCCAATACTCTGACAAATTTATGCATAGCATTGTATTGTATTACGTCGTTCTCAATTGTATTATTGTATTGCTGGTTTTCACATGACGTCACTAAAATTCAAACTTTAGAACTATTGATCCTCCTGAGATTTTACTTTCATGATACATAAGAGCAGCTAAAAACTAATATTCATACAAATTTTCAATCTATTGTTTTTAATCTATTATTAAGTGGATATAATACAATACAATGCTATGCATAAATTTGTCGGAGTATTGGACAACCCTCATGTTATTGCATATAATATCAGAATGACCGTCTTGGGACACTTTGAATTCCTTGAATTAATGAAAGCTATCTTACGTTTAATTAATAATTTGTCTCTTAGCGTGAAGAACGACCCTACAACGCTGGCCGTGGACGGTAAAACTAAGCTCCAACTGGCCTTGAACACAGCTCAGCTGGCTCGTACATTCCAAGACAGAACACACGTGTTCTACTTGAAACCAAGAAACTCATTGCCTTCTCGATTCAGAAATTCTAGAATCGTTTACATCGGAGGAATGGGAAAGAGAGGAAACATTGTACAGGCTTATCCAGCCATGGAATATCGCTTCTCTCCTGAACGCATTACAGTTACTACCAACGATGTCCTGTGCTTCGTCTGGTCTGGTGAGTGTGTGACGCTCTGAGTATCATACAAAGTTGGAGCATGCGCGTAGCAATAATGCACCGTCAAATAGATTTCCAAACACTAAACAAAACTTGCGACACCATCTGCCTGATAGACTTATCACGTATCCACCTGTTTTTGAACATACTCGCTGACAATTCAGAAGACTTTTACGTTTATGCAAACCTTTTTTTTATCCTAAGCATTCACCAGTTTATTTGTAATGATCATTTGAATAATTCATACCAAAGAAGAGCAATATAATCTTTTTGCAGACACTTAAAAGTATCTCCAGTCTTGCACGCATTGCGTGCCTATTACGCCGACAAATTTTGGTCAATTGAAAACACATATTAATAGTTGCGAAAACGTGATTTAGTTAATGCTCTCGATCTCCACAGGCTCGAACAATAACCCAGACAATACTGGAGAAGGACAAGCGCGTAAGTGTCTGTATAATCTTTATAATTTTTTTTTTACTTATCGCGATGTATTTAGCCTTATTATTCAACTTTCATACACTGTACGAATTCTGATTTTCTGATTGGTTGATTTGTACCTCGTGATACTGGGTTGTGACGAAACAAACTCCTTGACGTCATTATCATGGTGTAAATTCATTACACCACGGTCATTACACCATGGCTACGGCTGACTCAAAGTTTGACGATTTTTTGTTTGCTGTGTATTCAATTTGGATAATAAAAATGTTAACGCACTCATTGCTCGTGAATTATCGGGATTTTCCTGCACTCGTTCACTAACAATGAACTCGAAATTTTCAATGCCGCACTCGGCGGCCTCGTGCGGTATTGAAATTTCTCGTTCATTGTTAGTGAACTCGTGCAGGTAAATCCCGATAATTCACTCGTTGAGTGCGTTAACTGTGTACCTATTTAAGCAATCCCACTAGTTTACAAGAAAATTTTCACGGACAAGTACTATCCATCTGGGTATTTTCCTCGTACGGTCACTCTGGGCTGATAGTGCCTCTCCGCAGATGAACACTATGGCGTCACGTGAACAATTTAAACCAATACGAATCGGAGAAAGTTTAGTGGTAATCATCTTTTCTAGTTCTATGATATAAAAGATGATAGCATCTTATTATCCGGGAGAGAAATATGATTTCATATACGCAGGGTTGGTATTACGGCTTGGACTACAGAATAGACGCCAGGTTATCAAAAGTGTGAATTCTAGCTTACTCGATGCTGTATGTAATCGGTTGTTTTTTGTTGGTCATGTGACCGACCGACGCCAGGGTCTTTTCCTGCCCTGGGGACGAGGTTGACAGCCAGCATGGCAATTAAACACAATTAAACATTTCCTTTGTTATTTCGAAGGGTCGGACAGGACAAACGTATGTTGGGTAAAAGAAGGATGCAGCTCTCTCAAACCAGCAGCTTGCTCCAGCTTGCCTCTTGAAGTGGTTGACCAGGCTGATGCTTTCAGCCCAGACGAGTTGAATCTTCACCTGAACACTGGATGCTACAGCGGTAATGTTGACAACCTGCAGAATCAGTTGAACAACGCCCCAGCATCGTGCAACCCGCCGTGTTTCCGTATCACGAAGCCTGGGGAGTACTGCTACATGAGCACGCGCAATAACAACTTCTCCAACAGACGTCACATGGGACAGATCACTGTTACCTAAGCTATCCCGGTATAAAACTCCATTGATCGATGTTCTAAAACATAGGCTGCAAAACGTAGAGTTGTTACTAGTGAAATAAAATGCTGAAAACAAGAAAACAAGGATTCTACAATTTGCTTGGAGTCTTATCGTATCAACAACATTTGCATCGGTGAAAATACGATTCATCTATCAAGTTTCTCTTTCACTTCATCCTTTTAGCAGCGGGTCTCTAGTGCTCTCTGTGACGCTCGCAAGTTTCCCGCAATCAGCTAAACATCTGCCAGCTTTCACTGCACACCATAACTTTGGATCTTACTTCATTGGAGTTGCCATCTGGCAAAAACGTGAAGCCGCCAGCTTAGGGATATGTCCAGGATTGAACGCTAATGAGATTGAAATTCCTTATGATAAGCATCACAAAGTGTCCTCATTGATAAAGTGCCACCAAAACAGACAATTCTGTCAAATATCAAGGAATATGAAAATGTCAAATAACCCTGCCAAATATGAAGTACTAATGAAACAAAACTTTCTTTAAATCCTGGACGTAAGTGCCAGCTTATTGATCTGCTTTTATCGGTCTTATGTATAAATCTACTAGCGTTCTATCACGAATGCCGTTCTCTGATTGGCTACGCTACTCACTATCTATATAACAATTATTCCTCGAGGCCGAATGGGCTCTGAGTCAATAGCCCATGAGGCCGAAGGCCGAATGGGCTATTGACTCAGAGGACATGAGGGCGAGAGGAATAATTGTTTTAGTAAAATCCAACTAGTTGGTCAAAAAACTATCGAGACAAAACATCTTTCGCTAGTTAAAGCGATTCAGCCGCCATTGTTTTGGTTTTCAAAGCCGGCGCTTTTCGCTACCAGTGGGCTATAACAAATAGCCTACTAGTAGCTCAACCAATCAGAACGCAGCATTGATAATAGACCACTAGTTGGATTTTACTAATCTGTGATATATAGTGGGTAGCGTAACAGTGTGCGCTTGTTAACAAAATGACGGCCGTTTCTTGGCGTTTTCGAAGTGTTGAGAAGAGGATTTAGATTAAGTTTTGAACGACTTGTAGATTTATACTAAAACAATTAGATTAATCATAGAAATGTCGAACTCATAATCTAATTGTTGAGTATAATTTTGGCCATTATATGGAAAGAGCAGTTTTGCCTTGCACAGAGTATCCAAACCCGCGCGTTAGCTGTAGCGGAAGCTAGTCCTTCACTGAAAGTAACTTGGATAACTTTACGTTTTCTGACTAACTTTTAGGCGTTAACCCCTTGTTTAATTTCCTGGCACTTAAACTGGATTGAATTTAAATTATTTTATAACCGCTTCCCTAACTAGAGTAAAACACCCTTTCTAACCATTGGCCATAATGTCTTTTTTTGTCAACAGTTGGTCATAATTAATACGAGCCATCAGGAAAAATGAACTCTCAATTATGTCCTTTAATTGATGACCTATTTATATACGTCCTCGGTGGTTGGGGACACAGCCTAAGACTTGTATATACCTCTTCAACCCTGGCACAAAAAGCTCCGAAGCGTACCAAACCTTATGTGGTATACAGTCTTGGTCGAGTAAAATTTAGCCAACGAACGTTTAATAAAAGTGAAGAATGATCATCGCAGAAAATTTTCCAATTTAAGCAATTCTCTACTTGCACAAATCCCATAATACACCTCTTTTACCCCCAAAAAAATTTGCATAGGCATTGTTTTAGATTACTCTTGGGACATGTTCATGTCCCAGGAGAAATTGCAAACAATGAGTATGCAAAATTTTGGGGGGGGTTAAAGAGGTGCATTATGGTATTGTGCAAGTAGTGAATTGGAAAAAAGAAGCCTCAAAAAATCAGGGCTTCAACGGGATTCGAACCCATGACCTCCGCAATACCGGTGCGATACACTATCAACTGAGCTATGAAGCCACACATTGGGAGCGATGTCATCTTATTGAGTTCATTAACACGCATACCTTCCTTGCCCAGAGCGCATGGTATTGTATGCTGCCGAGTACTTAAAATGATTTGCGGGCAACTCAGAGCCGAACTGCTGAGATAAAACTTTGGGCCGGAGAACTATCTGTTCCCTGCTATCCATTACTATGCAACAGGCAGCCCAAAAACCGCAAGTCAAACAGGAACTTGCAAATTTCAGATCCTATACAACACAATTTAATGTAAACTTTCCGTCAGTAATACAAGCACCCTTATTTACCAAGAGTGCGTTAATATAATCGTGTTGTACAAATTATGGTTGATCGAACGTTACGTAATCGGTAATTGTAAACAAATATAGAACACAAATAGCGGTAGGCTGAAAAGAAGCTAAGTGACACTTTAAAATGAATTTTGCCAGGCAGCATCCCATCGTGTTTATCATAGAAAACTAAGGTTGATTCACCCGCCTCAGAGTTTTCGTCTACTTTCTGAATACTAAGTAAGAATTACATTTACAGTTGAAATTCTGCTAACAAGATTTACTTGAGTTTTATTGTCCTTACAAAATCCCGACACGTGCTCGAATCGTTTTGGTAAAATGAAATTCAATTTCTCGCGCCTTTTGAGTCTTTTTCGTTCTTTTCCTTTTTTATGTCATTTTTGAGCAAAATTTACTTTGAAAATGCTATGACGCAATTTATCATATATTGATGACACAGCTTGGTTAAAAGTTGACTTCGCAGTTGCTCACCTCAATTGAGTTGAAAGCAAAGAATATTTACTTGAACGATTTGACACTTGGTAAATAACCCACTGGTATTTACCTTCACTACGATAATTCTAATTATAATTGACATTTTTAGATGTCTGTCATAAATGAAATTTAAAAACGTCGTTTATCACTTTTGTTTGCTTCCAAATAAATTCCTTCAGTGCGCGGGATCAAAATATTATGTAATGCACGCTTTGGAAGCCATTTAAAGGTCAGCCTCAAGCAATAATTTAAGACTCAACCCAGCTGCATCTTAACGATTCCAGGAATAAAGAAACCTACAGGTAATCAGTAACATTTAAAGCACTTAACGGGGCTCTCGTGCATCTTAGAAAAGTTGAGTTATTTGACAATCACGTTAAACAATGCACTGAAATTATCCCTCAAAAAGTTGCAGTATTAAGCTCCCAGTGGAACGCGAATAGAAACCCAAAGCTTCATTTACCATCAATCAGTGACATTAAATATCTCACTTCAAACCTTTATGCACTTTGCAAAGTGCGTTTTTGTTCGTTAATAGTATGGCTTTGGTTTGTTTCTTTATACTGGAACAGGACTGATGAGCACCATTATCGTTTGGGGCTGCCTCTTGGCTGTACTTATCGAGCCTTGCCTGTCAGACATGTACATGCATTTTCCACACGGATCCAACAATCGTTTGAATGGCAACCTCGATAATGTCAAGAACGCAAACAGATTGTTTGATTCACAGGTAAGACGCCTTAGCATTCACGATTTCTTGATCGGAGCTTCCGTATTTGGTGAAGTTAGAGATCAAATCAGAACATCATGTGCATCTCCACTTTGACTGATGACAATCTCAGAAATTATTCTTTAAAACAACCCAAATAGATTCGCATCTACATGCCTATCTCGGCTTCTGTCTCAGTCTTTATTTGTCCAAAAAGACGTTAATTGATAATGTTTCAAATTAAAAGGACAATCGTAAGACCCTGCTTAGTGTAGTCGTGGAACAGATCTTCAAGGAACACGGGTCTTTGGCCTGTTGTTTGGTGTGAAAGTACAAGCTAAATGATATGATGTCGAGGCTGGATGTATAAGTTAACCTCTCTCTTAAAGTGGTTTTCTAAGTCAAAAGGTGGGGTTTAATATTGTGGCGAATATTGGCACAATATTTGCACTAAGTAAAGGTGGAAAGATAGGCTAGATTACCAGTCGCTGTTCAGAAAAGAAGCCCACGCGGAAGGCGGCCGGACCTGGAAATCGAATATACAGGAGGATTCTGGTCTTCATAAACTTGTATATTGTGTTCATTTTTAGAATAATGGCAAAGCAGGATATAACGTTGGAGACAAGCATCATTTTAACCCTGGAGACAATATTCCAGAGTTCAATCAGCTTCCAGTGGTAAAAAATACACTGTTGTCTACTTTTTGATTGGTTAATTCATACCGCCAGATATGTTTTAATTGTTTGTTTATTTGCTAGTTTTCTATTGGGTTTGTTTGGTTATGATCTGATCAGCGATTCAGTTCACAACTATATCTTTATCTTGCGGTTTGTCAGGAGTTCTACATGAGTGGATGCGATATCAACGCCAAAACCGAAGTAGAAATCATGTGGACAAATCAACACGGAACCGGCCCAAAGACGGATGATAGAGTGGAAACACAAGTTATCTTACAGTACATGTGTCAGGCGTATCCCGAGGGAAAGATGGCTACCAATAATGTAAACAATGAGTTTGAGTGGCATACCATTCGTAACGGTCAGCTACTGAATACTCAGGGCTTTGCAAACGGAGCAAGAGAAAATGCCTACATTAGAAAAGACTTCGGACTCCATGAGCCAGCTAATTACTATCAGGCGTACATTCGCAGAGAAAGAAACAAAGGTGAATCAAACTAAAAATCTAAAGTGGTGATAGATTCCTGGAGAACTAAATTTTTTTAATAATGTAAACCTTTATTTAGTCACTGGAAAAGAAAAATGCGATACATTACAAAAATTAAAATGTAACAACTTACAAAAAGATATTACAACAGATAAAAAGAGCTAATTGAAAAGAACTAACAATAAATTTCTCCTAATTGCACAGGTTTGTTCACTGCTGACCAACAACTCAAAGGTGATTTGCCGATTTACACGCGACAAAACCCTGCTGGAACAAGGAGGGGCTTGGAAGTCCCTGAGGAACGCGATTACTATCCCTACTGGGGTCCCACCCCTTGGAAGGACATTGCTATTCTGGTCAGCGATAAAAAGACAGAGGCGTTGATGAAGAAATACGTCAACAGTCCTCGTTATGGGCACAAATGTGGGTGTTTCTTTTGTGTCGTTCTTGTTTGATTGAATTTGCTTGTTGTCGCTTATGCTTCTGTGTTAAGAGTTGACGTAATTGGCTATGAGAGAAAACATTAGCGTCAGCGTCAGTTAGTTTGACACCGATAAACAAACCGGCGACATGTTAATTTGTGCTTGCATTTTTTCCTTTAGACATGTGTATCATGCCAAGCAAACTAACAGGTAACTCAAACTGTCCACCAGACAACCAAAACGTTCTGGCTGAAATGTGCGTTGCGAGGTACATCACTGCAGAGTCGTGCAAAGCATCTGGAGGGAGGTGGACAAAATTCATCACAAACTACGTGGAGAAAACAGCTGGAGTATTGAGCACGTGCAAAGACGTGGGAGACATGAAGCTTGCACGAGGTGTACCATACGAGCCCCACCTGCTGTCCCAAGGGGCTGACGGAAAAACGCAGTATGTTCTTCTTCACAAAACCCCAGATGTGATCTACGCCCCCTCCACTGTCGTTAACCACAACGGAATGAACATGGAAGGAAAGTTTTCGTCGTACAAGTGGAAGGTTCCATGTTTTCCAACCAACACCACTCAACGATGTCTGTTACGGATAAGGTAAGAAAAGAACAATATCAATAACTCCTCTCTTTAGTCTCGTCTTCTTCAATACATGAATCCTCTCAGTTCCTTTCATTTAATTTGAACATCAGCATAATGCATCTTTGGCTGGCCATTTGTTGATACTGTTTACATGTTCATCCATTGACATAGGAAAGAGAAATTATATTTAGATTAATAACAAGTAGCATACAAAGTCGGTTAACATATGAACAAGTTGATGACAGCTCGCCACTTTAGAACTAGAAGAGAGCTGAGGAGAGTTGCTTCAGTGTGGGAGCGTTACTGAGCAGAAAATGAGAAGCCATGTTATCACCGTTAACGATCCCACAAACGACTGCAAGGTGACACTCACCACAGGTTTCTTCTCGTCCAAAATAACTTTGCCTTTATGCATCAGTCAATTCCAGCAGTGCCCATCCCCCCCGGGCTAACCCCCGGGCATTAGCATTTTTTTTAAAAAATTGGGCAAATTCCCCGGGGTGGGGACGAAGAAAGAGGGCAAATGCCCCGCCCCCGGGATCGTTACCTTCCAACACTTCTTAACCAATGAATAAAACGGTCAACATTTCAGTACTTTAATGCAATGTTATTAAAGACTTCTAGGACAACAGTACGCGCTAGTTTATTTTGAGTATATTCATTTCTTTATTTTTTGTTTTTAACAAAATTTTTATACTTTTTTATGTTTTTGTTTTTCACCTTGTCGCTGCAAAGAATGAAAACATTTTAAATGATGATGCATCGCATTTTAAGCTCGCAAGATCTGTGTTGAAGATCGCATCATTTGAATTCGCAAACCTTCAATGTTTTAATTCCACTTTCATGAATTAAAAAATTGTTAGGCTAGTTTTGAATGTGAAATGCGAAATAGTTGTTCACGCAGTGTTCACGTCAATGATTGTTTTGACTGTGATAACCAAAATATAGTTCACTATGTCGCTTATATTTATGTGCTTACAAGTAATGAAATATCTAAAATTGAGAAAACATACCTTTAAAAACATCGGCAGGTTTTTCTAGTCCCTGAAGGACGAGCCAGTCTTTGACAAAGGCCTCGTCCTTCCTTCATCCATCTTTCGAAAACACGTGTGTCAAATGCCCGGGGGTCGCCCCGGGGTATGCTAATGCCCAGCCCCCGGGCCGCGATAAAATTTGCTAATGCCCCACCCCCGGGACTGACAACGTGAGCAAATGCCCCGCGGTTGCCCGGGGGGGGGGGGATGGGCACCGCTGGAATTGATTGATGCATTATGACTGAGTGAGTTTAACATTTCACAGCCAATCAGCGACGAGCGTAATGTGTGTTGACGAGCACGAGAAAAGGACCTTAGTTTTGGTAATTATCTTTTTACGAAACAACAACAAAGCACTATGAATAAGTGGTCAACCACTCTTAATTCGCCTAAATTATTGGTCAACTTTGTGTGATGAATATATTCTGACATTTCTCCTTCTTTTTTTCTTGCAGATACAATATCACCACTGATGACGTGCCACGCGAGTTTGATGCCAGTAATAATAAAAAGTAATTGTCACTGACAAAATATATGCATGAAGTCTCATTCAGAGCATCTCACTAGTATGAGAAACGAGTGAAAAAACCCTGCCAGAAATATTCTCCATAAATTTCAAGTTTCCCCACTGCAAGATGCTAGTTCGCTGATCTAATGTACAAATACAGTAGCCTATGTCTAGTAAGTCTAATACATGAACATGGCATAATTTCTTTCCGCGATTTATTACAATCAATAATACTGGTCCAAGCAGCTGTACGTAAGATGTTTATGATCACTGCGATCGGTGCAATCCGTAACAAGAACGTTTAGCGATCCCTACGACTACTGGTTAAAATCAAGAGAAAATTTTCCTCTCATGAGCACATCGCTATAATCGCTATAGAATAAGAATACGAAAGAGGACCTGAATCAAGCAACGAGGCAGCGCATTCTGGTATAATAATCATGACAACATTCTCCACCTCATCCTCGCCGCAATCTCTGGAGAGTGGTTTCAATATGATTTTTACGATCATCGAGATGGAACTGATATCTCTATTTCAGCGATCTGACTTTGGCTAGAATTACTCTCAACAAAAGTAGCTTATGATCACGGTGACAAGTGTCCTTCTCTTTGCATAAAAAGCCTTACAGCTGTCATAACTTTTGTTATCTTTGCTCCGCAGCGTCACGAACAACCCTAAAACCAAAGCAGTTGATGGTAAAACCGATCTACAACTCGCTTTGAACACCGCGCAGGTCGGCCGCACATTCCAGGACAGAAGTCACGTGTTTCTACTTAAACCAAGGAGTTCCCTTCCTTTGAAATTCCAGCACTCTAACATCTACTACATTGGAGGAATGGGAAAGAGAGGAAACATTGTGCAGGCTTATCCAGCCATGGAATATCGCTTCACTCCTGAACGCATTACAGTTACAACAAAAGATGTGGTGTGTTTTGTTTGGTCGGGTGAGATGAAGATATTCTCTTGTCTATTTTAATCTAAAAGATATCTTAAATATCAAACTCTTTTCGGGATCTGGCTGCTTAATAGTATTTTCCTCTAAGGAAGGTGGCATTCTTTAAACATACTCGAGATTAACAAGATTAACAGTTGTGTTCTCCGCAGCCGTTTTTTGGGATGTTACGCAACGCTCCCCCATTGCGTGACATCCCAAAAAACGGCTGTGGCGTTAATACTAGTTTTTGTTTTTTAGGTTCAAACAATAATGCAAACAACGATGGACAAGGAGCAGCACGTAAGAAAAGACAATTGATTCTTGTAATTATGTTTAGAAAAACGAAATACTTGAAAGTGCAAATTAATCTAACAGTTGAATTTATT
>JAHPZR010049012.1:0-2500 GCA_019787425.1 Platygyra sinensis | reverse complement strand
GAGGTACCCGACTGAAAGTAACCAGATATTCGACTCAGTTTCGCGTTTTATTTGTACTCCACTGAATAGAATTGGATAATTATGACCGTTGTGTAACAGTAAATTGGGTTCGTTAGTAGTACGGAAAATCAACCAAAACTTATGCGCGCGAGAAGCGCGCGAGTAATCTCATTTCCATCCACAAGAGATCTGGGAACGAAATTTGCACGTGCAAGCGAGTGCAATTTTCGGTTCCTCGAGGTCAAGCCAGTTACAGGACACTGACAGGAGAAAATACTGCGGAAAAGTGCAGGAACAACGTCATGAAATGTCGCCAACATTGAGGGAATTGTCGAGTATTCTGCATGGAACGTCCGCTCACTGTAAAGTATTTTCAACCACACAACCGGAAGAACAAGGTGAGCGCTGCACTGCTAACGCGTAAGCTGGACTGAACCTTATCTGAATAATTAGCTTCTGGCTTGTATTATCATATATGCATAGTGAAATTCGAATTGCATTCAAGATATTTTTGTGACAACTGAGCTGTAACAAGTTCATAAAATTTAAGCTTAATTAGGCTCAAACGTATTATAAGCCATAAGGGCTTGTTAGACTTTTTAGTATTATATATTTCCTTGAAGTTTTGCAGCCCTCATACCAGTTGGCCACAAACTTCAAGATAGCCTGGGTAGCAGGCTTAAAATAGGGAGAGGGGTGAGAGAAAGCTGTGGGGGAGCTGGGATGAGTGGAGGGAGAGGGGGGACAACTGCTCCCTTTTGTTCATTTCTGCTGCAGCTGCAAAATTCCAATTGGCTGATACTGAATGAGTAACTTAATAATGTGATCAGCAGCACAGTATAATTTATCAAAAAAAATCACAGTAGTGGCAGGGAAGGATGTACTATAGCAAGAGCTATAAAGAGATTTACATGTAAATCTTGCTACCAAAATTTTTTTCAATACTCAATCAAGAATTGCCCATGGCAGCTCTGACAGTATGGTAAAGGTCTAATTTACTAGACGTTTGTTTGTGCCAAGAACTATGACCTGAATGGGAATGCATCGACTCATGATCATAATCATTGGAAGAACTGAATGGAATTGAAGAACAACAGTTGACTGACACATTTACTGGAATATGTCAATATCTTCTATCAACTTTGTAAATAAATTTCAATACCACAGAGCCTGCATCAATTATAATTTTGCAGTCATATTCCTTTTTAGTGTATACCACACAAGTGAATAGTACTTTTCGTGCACTCTGATTGGCTAGCTCGGAGGTGATCAGCCAAGTAAGCAGCCGAAGAAAAACAAATGGCTTTTTTGGTATATTGCCACAAATAAAGTTGCTCTTTGGTCCACTTGTTATTCAGCTTGTGTGGTATATGCTAAAACAAATTATTCACCTCGGTGTCGGTGAAGGTGGTGGATATTCACCTCCACTTCGGTGAATAATTGTTAATTCCGTGGGATGCCAGAGGCATACCACGGTAAAAATCCGGCTGGGTTTGTTTTTCTTTGTAGGGACAAATTGCAAAGCTAGCCAATAGGACTGCGTAAAATCTTTATCGATTTTTTCTGTTGGTAAGCTGACCAATAGGATTGTAAAAAATGTTTATCGATTTTTGATCGATTTGCCTCATTGAAAAACGTTCCAAAACATGCCTCGCAAAGTCCTCAAACCTTTCCGGTGAAGAAGTTCTTCCTACAACCGCCGCAAAAACATGAAGATCGGAGCGCTTTCAAGTAAGCTGAAGTTTTGACAACAGATCACAAATTTAAAGCAGCTTTTCGGACTTTAGAAACAAAAAATGGCAAAATACATTATTACTTCGAAGTCGAATTCAAGTTTTGGAACGATTGCTAAGGCCACGGGCGTCGAAATGACTGCAAAAGCGGTCGGGAAAACTCAAGCTTTTGCTTTAGCGTGAAGAATAATTTGATTTTGAATCAACATGCGGTCATGCAGGAAAGCACGTCTACGGAATCTTGATCATTTTGTTGCTTTTAAATAGGTTTTTTCGCCTCAGCATGAATGAAAATTTATTGTTATTGAGCATCCTTTCGCATTTCTTTTATTTCGTTCTCTGTATTTGGGAATTTTAGGTTTAAAAGTGAAGAGTATCTCGCACGCTGGATTTCTGCATATTTAATTTACGGCGGCCACCAGCGCGGTTTGTTTATTAGTTAACAATTAGACCCATAGCCCGAAAGGGCTACGGGTCAATAGCCCATGAGGCGAAGCCGAATGGGCTATTGACCCGTGGCCCTTGAGGGCGAAGGGTCTAATATTGTTTTAGTATCACCCAACTAGTCGGACAAAAAAGGCAATAATAAAGTCAGCGAATGCAGGTTAAAGAAATATCTGCTTTGGGAAAAAAACGAAAGAAAAACCTGCCAATTTCGCTACGCGATGACTAATACTATTAGACCCCTAGTAGCGTAGCCAATCAAAATGCAGGATTTGCATTAGTCCACTAGTTGGGTGATACTAATTAAGTTTATTTGCTTTTCG
>JAHPZR010049011.1:0-5000 GCA_019787425.1 Platygyra sinensis | reverse complement strand
TGAGCTGTCTGTAGCCGAAATCATTAACTTTAAGTGAACTGCGGAAGTTTTACAAACAGATGTAACATAACGACAAAGTCCGCTATTTTTCTGTGGATTATTTGATGTCCTTGCTTTATGATTAGCAAGTTGGGGATCTCTAAACCACGACCAGTCATGTCTCCCGAGAGTCACGAGACTAGAGTCAGCACAGGTAGCCCAAGCTCCTTTGGGAACCGTTAACATGACATTGCGTACAAACAGCGTTATTAAAGAGTTTGTATGAGAGTCTAACGATCGTACAGAATAGTTCAAAGGAAGGGCCTCCAAACGCCATAAAAACACAAGTTATACACACAACAAGAAAAGGTAAGTAATGTTATTATTTTTTCCCTTATTTTGAACTATTCTGAGCGATCGTTATATTCCCATACAAACTCTTTGTAATAACGCTGTTACGAAAAGTGATGTTGATGGTTCTCAAAGGAGCTTGGGTCTACCTGTGGAGTCAGGTTTCCCGAACTGTTGAGTGATGCTTGCCGTCACGAAGAGCGATTCCGAATTCTTTCAGGTCCCTTTGGTAGTTTTCACGGGTTAGGTAATTTTTTTTCTTCCACACAGTTTGCCAGTTTTACGGAACTAAAAAGACTGAGCGGTTTCCAAAATTTCTGTCAATCATACATGTTATCGACAGATCGGATCGAAATCCGCCAATCACAGCCCACTAGCATGAGGTAAAGAAGGTCTGAAGGTCACACCAGTGTCTGTGGTTGGTGGATTTAGATCCGATCTGTCGATAACACGCAAGACTGACGGAAATTTTAGAAACGTTTCCGCGGGTGTTTTGTTTTCCAAAATCGCGTATCAACGAAAACGTTGGTAAACCGTGTTTGACTGGTGGCAAATCCAGACTTCCTTCTAAGGCGGGGCCCTAGAAATTAAACAAAAGCAATCATTTAACGCATTTCGGCCCTTTCATAAGCCTAAAAGGGAGTTGCTTTGGAGGGGGAGGGGGGGGGGAGGCTTCCCCAGACCCCTTATATAGGATTCTATAGGTCGACCACCGTGGACGACCTGAACATTACAGTTATAACAGGTTTCAATTCGCAAAGCAATAGTGTTGCCACATGAACACCTATAACTTATTTCCCTTTTCTCAGATGCTCGCAGAGAGTCTCATAAAATCTTCTGGGAAGATACACAACCCGTCGAAGGACGAAGGCCAGAGTTTGACGGTGTTCCCTTTATGCTGTTGGGGACAGCTATGTATGACTGTCAACAGGGGAAGGACAAGAACAGCGCTCTTAAAATGCGTAGTAAAAAAGAAAAGGAAACGGTAAAACACGCATATACTAATAGACTGAGTGATTTGATGGCCCAACTAGATAAACAGAAACACTGTACTGTTTAAATAGGAACAATAAGTGTGGGTATTTTCCTGGGGCTGTTTTCTAAATGGTCGTAAATGTAATCAAGCTAAGGTTAAACGCTGTGAATAACATCAGATATAGCTAGTTTAAAAGGATTTGCAGGTTATCCGTGTTTCCAGGTAGTAAATATATTAACCGTATCTTATAAAAATGTTTGGAGCAGTACCTCCCGTAGGTAGATGTGCGAAACGGTTGACCTCCAGTGTCTCCAGTATGTGGCTCCTGCTAGGTTACTAATATAGTCACGGTGTTGGAAGGAGGGTAAAACCTTGAAACTATATCAGATATTGTTAGTTTATAGAAAAATAGCGATAATCTGTTTTGCAAGTACAAAATGTATGAAATGTAACTTGTATAAATGTTTGTGAAAGTACCTCCCGTAGGTAGATGTACGAAACATTTGACCTCCAGTAGGTGGATATTGCTTGGTTACTAGTAATATAATCACTTTGTTGGAAGAGGTTAAAAGCTTGGAACTATATCAGATATTGCTAGTTTACATAAAAATGGTGATTATCTGTGTTTTCTGGTAGAAATTGAAGTGAAGTGTACCTTGTGTAAATGTTTGCGAAAGTACGTCCCGTAGGTAGATGTATGACACAGTTGACCTCCAAGCGGTGGATATTGCCGTGTAATCGTTTGAAGAAACTGAACACAGAAAGGCTGATCGTACGGTTGGAGTTAACTGTTTTGTATTTTCCAAATATTTCGTCAGGCACGGCCTGACTTCTTCAGGGACTGTTTACAACTGAGAAAAGAAGTTACAATTTAAACAACAACGATAAAAGCCTATATAGTATTACAGTAAAAAGCTGACCGTTGAAGTGACTAACAAATGACAAGATAACAAAAATAGAAATAAAACCGTAATCGTGTAATAAATGTTTGGGAAGAAATGAAAAGCTTTTTTAAAACCTAATAGAAACGTTATCTATTGTTCCGTTGAATGTAGGCCTAAATACCGTTTGCAGATCGATATTTAAACGAAGTAATTGACCCCTTTTAGGTAGATATTATTATCATTATATTATTGCCGCCGAATAATTAAGATTCCTGTTGTAGTGAAAAAAAGCACCCAATTGGATACAAATCACATGTGGAATATTTGGAAGATTAAGTCCTATATTTTTCAATTTGTTAACTCTAGATTATTGACTATCTTAACAAAATGAAGCAGTTACTCTCTGATAATACAAAATTCAAACCATTGACAAGCAATCCTACTAAAGCTAGAGAAGAGAGCCTTTCATCTTACCTGCGTAAACTACGAAAGGATGGAATAATTGATGACGCAGTTTTCCAGAAGATCTTACCCGGTGGGTCTTCCCCAGGTGTTTTATATGGCCTCCCAAAAGTTCACAAGACTGGATGCCCCTTCCGGCCTATTGTTTCCTCAGTGAACACGTACAATTACAACCTAGCGTCTTACCTTGTTGGAATACTTCAGCCGATTTCCACTAATCAACATACAGTTAAAGATTCATTTCGGTTTGCTGATTGGGCTAAATCTTTTAAACATAATAATGGAATAATGTGCTCTTTCGATGTCTGTTCGTTGTTTACAAATGTGCCACTTGACGAAACAATACAAATTTGTCTAGACAAGCTGTACGCCCTTCCTGATTCGCCAGCAATACCTCGTCCTGTTTTAAAGAAATTGTTAGACTTTGCTACCAAGAAAAGCCACTTTATCTTCGATGGTCAGTATTACGACCAGTTTGATGGTGTTGCCATGGGGTCACCTTTAGGCCCCGTTTTGGCTAACATTTTCATGTGTGACTTTGAAGAAAAATGGCTAACTAACAGTCCCAGATTTCACCCTACACTTTGGTATAGATATGTTGATGACACTTTTTCCATGTTTGACAGCAAAGATGCCGCTAACGAGTCAACAGCCGTCACAATAGCATCAAATTCACTATTGAATTTGAACAAGCAGAAGAGATTCCGTTTTTGGACATTCTTGTGAAACGCTGCCCAAACAACACTTTTGTCACATCTGTTTACCGGAAGAAGACATTTACTGGACTCTATACTAAATGGGACTCATTTACACCGCGCAAATACAAAATCAATCTTATCCGCACGCTAACCTATCGATGCTTCCGTATTTGCTCCACTGCTTCTTTGTTACAATCCGCTGTCGAGGATCTCAAAAGGCTTTTGCTGAAAAAAGGCTACCCTCAGGGCATCATCACTTTTAATATCAATGATGTCCTGAACAAGAACAAGAATAAGCCAAAAGAACCCGTTGCAACGGTCCCCAAGAAAGATGTTATTATTTTATTACCTTATATAGGTCTCCATAGCAACCTCATTACTAAGCGTCTTAAATCTTGTGTTAATCGTTTCTACTCTTTTGTTAATGTTAAAGTTATTTTTCAAAACACCTGACGCATCAAATCCTTCTTCCCATACAAAGACCGACTCAACCGATCACAATTATCCAAAGTCATTTACAAAGCTAACTGCTGGGACTGCAAAGATTTATACATTGGGAAAACGAAGCGAAGACTTCACGACCGGAAAACGGAACATTTCAAGGCCCTTTCAAAACACGATCACTCTTCTGCAATTGCTGATCACGTTAAAACAACTGGCCACAACATCAACTGGGACCATTTTGACATTTTGGCATCTGGCAAGACTGACTACCATTGTAAAGTTAAGGAGACCTTGTTTATTCAAGAGTTACAGCCAGCTTTGAATGCCAATGTCAGCAGTGAAAAGCTTTTACTCTATTAGAAAGCCTTTTCATTGTCCCTTTACAGACAGTTTCCGTTTGAAACGTCTTAAATTTCTATTAATTGCAGTTGTTTTCTGTCTAGGTTCCAGACCCCCATTTATACAGTATAAATAGCTTTTCAAAAAATTTGTAACCGTTATTCTTTTGAAAATGTATGTTGACTAGCATACGAAACGTCAAGATTATAAAATGAAAGTTTTCAATATGTTTATCACCGCTGTTTGTTTTATGTTATTATCGAAATATCTTAGGGTATAGACGTCTCTAACAACGACGTCGATTTAGCCTGCGTAGCAAGCGTTTCCGTGGGGTTCAGTTTGGCTCTCGCCCCAATTTCGCGCGGGCAAAATACCGTTCCTTGGTCTTTCTTTGCTTCACAACCCCACGGAAACGCTTGCTACGCAGGCTAACGTCGATTCACTATTGACGTTATTATCTTTCTCAGTTTAGATACTCTGGCGTGACTTCCTGTGACGGAAATTTCGCAATATCCGACAGGTAAACGAAGATATTTACGAAGATGAGTTCCGACGATGACCTCCCGCCCCGTAGCTCGAAAATAATTTTTCGTCCACGCAAGGCCAATCTCGAGCCCAGAGTTCTCCGGCCCCACGGTCAGCGGTAGGGTCGCTGGGGAGAACTCTGGGGACACGGAATTTTTACCGCAGAAATCGTGCGGTTCCGGTTCTTGTGCGCATGCTTGGGTTTGATAAAACGGAAGTGTTAACGGAAGTCATCACGAAGGTTTCCTTTCACCATGTTCGAGCAAGCAGTTTCTTCCTCCTTGCATGAATTGGGGTTAGTGTCGTTAGAAAGAGAGCAACGGCAAGCGGTGGAAACTATAG
>JAHPZR010049009.1:2500-28435 GCA_019787425.1 Platygyra sinensis | reverse complement strand
TTAATATTCGAATGGACGCTACGGCTGGATGATTACAATATTCAGTTGAGTTTTCGAAATTTCAAGCAAGAATCGAAACCGTTTTGGATCATGATGAACGCATTATCATTTTTTTAGGCGGAAACGCTTCAGGCGTTTTGACTTTAAGCTAACATATATATTGATTGTAAATCACAGTTGCTCATCAAGTTCGGCAGTAAAACAAACGAGGGAAAAACTACGAAAAATAAATCATCCTGTACCTTGTTTGCATCGTTGTTGTGTTCTTCATTCACAGTTGTTATCATCGCCTAAAAATGAGTTGCTTGGTTCGAAGAAAAATAAATCTCGTTATAATCGATCTATCTTGTTGGCGATCGACGCAACCGCTGTGATTGCGATTCTTTAAAGCCTTCAATTCGAGTTCGTGAAAGATTTTGGTCCAAGGACGACAGCAATCATTTTGAAAATTCTCCATCCTTGCGAAAATCCTGGACTTGGAGTGATGCCTTCGAACAAATTCATTCAACAACTGTCCGCCATGCTAACTTGACGAGGATGGCAAGAAGGAAGGCCGTGCCTTCCGAAATATTGGAAAATATATCCCTATGCGGTTTAATCAGCCTTGCTAATTTTCGTCTATATTCACATATTTGCTATTCAATACCCAGTGCCATTGTTCTCTCTCTGCACTAAATCACTGATTGCAGTCTTAAAAGATGCAAAACAACTGTCTGAGGAAAACGGGGGGCGGTCCTTTTTGTTAGCAGGGAAATTATCAGGGGTAATATAATTAACGCGCTAAATAAGCATGCTGCAATATTAAAAATATTGCAGTGTGCAGGCTGCAATATTTTTAATATTGCAGTGTGCAGGCTACAGTTATTAAAAATATTGCAGCCTGTTTTAGGAAATTTAATGTATAAAATGCACAAAAACTGATCGCTTACAACATTGTCAACAGTACCGTTTGCGTTTAACACTTGAATTACCGGCTCGCCACGGTAATCTTGTTTCAAAACCGCGTCATTTCTCTGCTTCTTCCATACCTCAAAGACTTTCAAAACCCACGCCCATTTCCGGCGGCTGGCGTCTGATACCCAGCTTTTGTCAAACCTCTCGCATTCTAAAGCTGTAATTGGCGTTCTAAATCTTTGCTCTATTTGAAAAAAGAAAATGGAAACGCCGCCTTTAGAAGTCGATAAAGAAATAAAGCATTGACAGAAATGTCCAAACGTTACACGACATTACCTCTGCTGAAATATCTGCCTTCGTAGAGTTCTGTGTAATAAATAATTCTTTGTCTTCCGACGGATCCATCGTCTTTCTAAACGCAGGTTCGCACTGAGTAAAATAACTGAATTCTCTGGCTTATAAAGTATGCAAATTTGCAGTGTTACACGCCTTGCACGAATTAATTCCAACTGTTAAAACAAAGGCGTCTAATTACAAACTAGAAACGGGACCGCATTTCTCACAACTGCACATTGTTTTTGCAGCAGTTCAGAGACCTACTTGTTGAAAAAAAATCAAAACCCACAACACACTACACAAAACGCAATCAAATGTTCAAACGCTTCCGCAGGGCTTTCTCAGTCACCAATTCCCAGTTGAGCTACTAATCAACAAGTGCTAATTATTTTCTTTTGTGCGTTCAGGAACAAAGGAGAAGGGGCGCCCTGCAATCAGTGATTTAGTGCAGAGAGAGAACAACGGCACTGGGTATTGAATAGTATATATGTCAGATAGTTACTTCAGGCCAACAGCAATATGTGATATATTGCAGTCAGCTGAGGGCTACGCCCTCAGCTGACTGCAATATATCACATATTGCTGTCGGCTTCACTAACTATCTGATACTTATCGCTGATTAGATCCTCTACAACGAGAGGTTCCGGTGGTCCTTTCTAAAATTACAACGTTGCGTTTAGTAACAGAGCTTTAGCGGGATGAATATAGCGTTATATGACGAGATTTTTGACCAGTCAGAATGCCCAATTCTTATATTCACCTTTGGAATTAATACTAGTCAACAATTACACCCGTAGCCCGCAAGGGCTACCGGTGAATAGCTCATGCGGCGAGGCCGAATGGGCTATTGACAGGTGGCCCTCGGCTTGAGGACGAATGGTCTCATTGTTTTATTATCATCCAGCTAGTTTGACAGAAAAAACAATAATAAAGTTAGCAAATGCAAGTTGAAGAAATATTTATTTGGGAATAAAACGAAAGAAACATAGAAGAATCTCGCTACCCGAGGACTATCACTAATAGTCCTTTGGTAGCGTAGCCAATTAAAATGCGTTAGTATTTGCATTAGTCGACTGGTCGGGTGATACTCATTATTTATAATCCATATAGGGGACAGGGGAATGCATCTGAGTGCCTGAGCTGATTTCAGAAGGGGCACTATCATGAACACGACAAAAAAATTATGACCTGGAAAAGCACTCTTATCAACCTTGGAATCGCGCTGGCTTCTGAAGGTCCGAGACCTCTACAGTACGTTCTACAGTAATATCAAAAAACCTTACAAACCAACAAAACAGACGAGACTTTTGTTTGTTTTTGTTTTTTTTTTTGTTTTTGTCTACATCCACTTGTACACAGATCCCTAACCAAAAAACAATAAAAAAACCCGACATCAGCCGTGAACAACACAGCAAACAAGCTGAAAAGTTAAGGTTTTGCTGACCCGGTTTTCATAACTTCAGTTATATATACGAACCTAATTTCAAAGTTCTCTTTGATGAAATTGAAAAAAGCTCTGATACACTAATAATTGTCAAAATCCTAAGTGCTGATTATAGCTTAGTGGAGGTTGCACTTACAATGAAATACTTATTTAAAGCTCTTATCGTACGTTAACTGCACCATACAAGAGGTGCGATCTACTGGAAATCAAAGCAATTGTAAGTTATTTCTACCCGTGATTTTCTTTGTTTTGAACCGCAAAGCGACACAAGAGAACAACCACAACAAAAACTAGGTTATAAATTCCCTTTTCTAACAATGCACAAGGTTATGATGCCAGGTTAAAAAACTCTGGCAGATGCATTTGGATGTTTTTGTTTTCCATGAGCAATTATTGTGAATCCTTTATCCTTCCGTTAAGGCAAGTCGTCGCCCATTGGAGCATGCAGAACGACGGAGGTATCGGTATCCATTCCAAACGTGCTGTATCCAGGTTTTTGTTTTGCCTTTACGAACACATTGGCCATGAATTTCGCCTTGGTCATCCTCCGAAATGAAGAATTCCCAGTCGCCGTCTCCAGCTCGAATGACAAATTCTCTTCCCGGGAGCGCTAAAATAAAGGCAGCGTTTGTTAAGATGGCCCCAGCTTCAATTGCCTCTTCGCGGACCGTGATGGCAGTTTGAAGAAACCTTAGGGTTCTCTGACCGCTTTTCCCGAGGTTTCCGTGATTTCCTTCATTCCCACATCGTTTTGTTATTTCCCTTCCAAGAACAATGCTTGTTATTTCCTTAACATCAATGATTTTGTCGCACGGGTAATCCTGGAAAGGAATCAAAACGCTGTCTAAGCTCACTCGTGATAGTATGAATAGATAACGTGTCTAGTATAACAAGTCATTTACTGAGCAAATTGAGTGACTATCCTGAAAACAACTAAAATCTGAATCAGTAGCCCACTGCACAAATCATTTGAGCCCACGATGGTGGTCAATCAAAGCAGTTAACTGTTGGTTCTTTATGAATAAATCAGCAGTTAAAGGTTTCCAAAGTGGTTAATTAATTAAACTGCTGAAGGCGGCGGGCTCGAATGCAAACTTTCTTATTTTTCCCAACTTACTATCGAATGGATGAGATTACATAGTCATTGAAAAATAAGAACGTTTAAGCCATAAAAGTAATACAATTATAAAATAAAAGAAGACAGAAATAACTAGTGAAAGAAAAACAATATGTCGTGATCCCGGAATTCCTGATTCGCGCTAGAGCCAGATATTTCAAATCTCCCGCGGTAAACTCCACAGGATTTGGCCGAAGTTTGTTTTCGGACAAATTGACTGTTGTCCACGGGCCATCGCACTAGCGTTTTGTTTACGTCTGACAAATCCATTAAATTCGGTCCAAACTTGGCTCTCCAGCCTAGATATATTGGCCTCCCACAGATCCATAAGGTATTCCACCTGGTCCTCTGTCCGTCGGTCTTGTGTTGCTGTGGTCTTGCCCTTTTTTTTGTCCTGCTTCTTGTTTTCTTCAGTGGAAGTGGAGTGCCATCTATCTCGCTCGTCGGAGTGGTAGTACCACTGCTTTCCGACTTAGAATTGCCACTGTTTTGTCTGGCTGAGAACTACCGGTAGTAACTTAGGGCATTGGGGTCGTGGAATTGCGATACGGGTTTGACTCGTACAAGTTTCTAAAAAAAAATGGCCGGAGGGTAGCAAAAGGGAAAGATGTTTGGGTCCGACATCTTTCAAACTGAAGAACACTGCACGAAAACCTAAAAGAATCCCAACTGGTAGGAGGCTGACCAGTTGGCTATTTACACAACCCGGTCGAGGAGTTGAACTCGGGACTACTGAGAACAAATCCAGATAGCAGTAGGGTGGATGATTTGAACCTGGGACCTCCATTCAAATCCAGCGCCCTAAACCACTCGGCAACGCTGACTCCCTAATAGCGAGTCTTCTAGCTAAATTGTGTGAAAGCCAGTCCGTGACGAATGCCAACAGGGCTTAAAGCTAAAGTCAACATCTGCCGTTTCGTGATAATTCAGACTCTGAGTCTGGCGAAAACTCTGACATAATTTAGTCGCATAACGAGAAAGTCATACTAATCTCTCGGGTGTTATCACTAGTCTTCACGTTAGTGATGAGTTGGACGACGCAGATGAAATTGAAATGCTCAAAGGGCACTGGCCAAAAAGATCGAGCGAGAAACCCCCGCCAAGGAGACAAAGCTCCTTTGAGACTTTGCTAACAGCCTTGACGAGGGTGACGCTATACCGGTGACAAAATCCAGCTAGTACTGGCTGATCTGATGTTGATTTAAAACGATGGGGAAAGAAACTGTCCTTTGACAAAAGAAAAAGTTTTCCCAGACAAATATAAACAGCCTCAGAACTGCTCCGACAGAACTGCATGTGTTTCAAGCAGAGGAAGGAAAAACGTTAAACGCCAAGCGCGTTGGTGAGAAGAGCTGTAAAAAGGAATTTTTACCTGCAAAAATCCGCAACGGTTTCAGCGAGGCCGGAAGTAGTGATAGAGCGCTTTCATGTTGGTTACGGTGCATGAATTATGTGCATCTGATCACGCTATATGATTTTTCATTTCGCATTTACAGCAGGACGAAATCATTGCGCGACTTTGTCAGAAACACCGGATGAAATTCCCAGAAAATGATAGGGACTTTCCCTTGGAAGTGAGTCATCGAATGGGTATTGTTATCAAGTCATATTTTTTTCAGCCAATCACAAGTTTAGTTTTGCGAGTAAAGTTTATTCTTAATCTTACTCAAAAGTTTACTGCGTTGTATTGCCCGTAGGCCCCGTAGGCATACGATTCTATGCTATTTAACAATTCTTCCATGAGCGCGCGTTGGATATGAGATGATAGATAGCCAATGAGGCGCGTAGCGCCGAGTTGGCTCTAACCATCTCATATCCAACAAGCGCGAGTGGAATAATTGTTTTATTAAAAACGCCCCAAAAATTGTAGAAAACTAAACTACAATAAAAACAAAAAGGCCCAAAAAATCACGCATACGCTCGCCATTTTTGTAGATCATGGTATAATGGCTCATATACCATGATAGCTAAGCCAATGAAAACTCTCAAATTGCATTATCCAATGATCCAGTTTTTAATAATATTCAATATATATCTTTTGTCATCGAAGCATGGTGATTTTCGCTTCGGATAGTTTTAATTTTTTTATGGCACATTTGCTCGCCATTGAATAGTGTGTTTTATAGTCTTCACTTCATGTTAAATTGTTTCATTTCATGTTAAATTGTTGATTTCATGTTAAATTGTTGATTACAATCTTCTTGATATTTTTCGCTGTTTTATTATTTTCGTTGTTGTCTTTGATCTATGAATACATTTTACTTCGTAAGCCAATGAATTCTTTTACAAAATGATTTGACTGTTTGCTTTATCTTGAAGTTTGCCGATGAGCTTTTTCAGTGTTTGTTTTATCATAAAATTTATTACCTTGGGGTAATCACCGTTGTGAAATCTCTTTTTGTCTTTCCAAAACTCTTTGTAAACATCTTTAGCTCCGATTCCATATGTCAGACTATGAGCGTCTGTGAATAATAATTTAGCTTTTATGGCGACATACATTATACGGAACTGAACTCGGGAGCTCTCTGTGGGGTCGCACTAGTTTGTTGAAGATGATATGATGTACAACAAATGACCAATTCGTGAATTAGCATTTCTTGGCCACTTATACTAAGATAAGATCAACTTTATTTAGTCACACTAGCCTATTCAAAAATCTAAAAAAACAATAGCTGGTTTCCAGTAGGGGCGTGAACTAATTATAAAAATTAAAGAGATATACCGCTGTGGCGGTTTTAATAGAGTCAAAAGTTAATTGTTAACAAAATCCGTGGTAATTAAATTATCATTTTCAGGTGGGGCGAAAAAGGCGCCCCACGGCTGGTAAACGAAAATACATAGCATAAATTTATGTCGATCCGAAAGGTGGCCATAAGGGAGCGGAGGGAGAGAAAAATGTTTTCGCCAAGATATATACTTGCTGTGATGGTGAAGGTAAGAAGGAATATTTGAGAATGTGACCAGTCTTTTATACTGGTGGACAGATAGCACTCTTTAACATGATTGGCTGTTATGTCACATATGTGCCTCGGATACAATAGGTCGATTTATCGACATAAATAACATCATTTGGAATTTCAAATGCTGAGGCCTTGCTAAATACTATGTGGTTTATGAACACCAAACACTTTGGATTTAGAGGATGTGATGAGCACCGTCGTATGAAGTTGGGAGACATTCAACTGTTACAGTGAAACTAAGTGAAGCGTACTCCTCAAGATTGCATTAATGAACTGATTATTTGAAACTTGAACCCGCTAGTCGTTTCAAGAATGCAATAATGAATTGATTATTCGAATATTGAACTCGCTCGTTCGATCCAAGAATATGGCTAACGCGTTCCGTTTTCGAAAACTCAATTCACTGTAGCGACTAGCAGGTTTCAAACCTACTAGTCTTTTCTACAATGCAATAGTGAAATGATATTTCGAAAACGGAACCCGTTAGCAGTATTCTTGGATCGAAGGAGCGAGTTCAACATTCGAATAATCAATTCATTGTTGCATTATTGAAACGACTAGCGGATTCAAGTTTCAAATAATCAGTTCATTAATTCATTCTTGAGGGGTACGCTTCACTTAGTTTGACTGTAACAGATGTGAATGGAGCTGAATATCTAGAATCTTCATAAAGACAGACAAAAACAAAACCGGAGCCGAGCCTCGGAATGTCAGAGCAGATAAACCTAAAGCCTTCAGTTTCGCAAACGGTTCGCCGTACAGAGATCCAGAGTCTGTTTACAAAGTTTACTCTGAGAAAAGACCTAGCTCGATGAAGGATAGCAATTCACCGTTTTATCTTGGTGTTAATTATCTGACTAAGAACTCTACAGAAAAACAATGGTTCAAGGCCAGTGCAATGGGAGGCAACAAATTAAATAGTTTAATGAAAACTATCGCAGACAAAGCAAGCTTTGATGAGAAGCGAAGACTTACAATTAAACCACAGCGTACGACATGGAGACTATGATACAAAACCTGAATGACAACAACATTCCACCAACTCATATAATGCAAATATCTGGTCACAGAAACGTCCGAAGCGTCAACAATTACAGTATAGACTCGAACGAACAACAGAAAAACATGTCTGAGTGGAATAATACAAGTACGTGCCGAGATAAAAAGGCCAGTGTCGAGTTTACGAAGTCGAGTGGCCACCGAGTGCTGTGAATCTTCAGTCATGAAAAGTTCTAGTTTTCCTGCAGCAGGTCCATTCCGTGGAGCAGTGTTTCACGGAGGACGGTTCAACATAACCGTATAAACACTGTAAACAAGTCACAAACTTTCAGCGATCACTCGACACAGTCTACACGAAGCTTTAAACGGATCAAGCGTGCATCGTCAGACGAAGACAGCCCTCCGCAGTGACAAACTAAACTATATTGGCTTACCAATTTTGGACTTGCTTCTTTCGTTATTTTCAAAAGAGCAGTTTCATATTTAATTAAGAATTGAAATGTTTGTTATCCTTTGCACCAGCCATGATTTTTGATTGGTGATATTTTTACATGTCGATTTTAGTAAAAGCTTAATTTTTCGAAGAGAATTTAGCAGAGGAGTTTTTTAATTATTTTAGAGAACCAATTGAAGGTGGAGAAGTAAAAACTCGTTGGTTTTGTATAAGAAATCTGACTCGTTCGATTTCAGATACTTCACCAACTCGTGTAAAATCCCGTACGCGCGGGCTTTCCATGAAGTAATCACTATATCAGGACGTAGTTGATAAAGGGGAATGGTTATGAAACCCGACAAAGTTCTTTGTTGTAGGATTTTGTTCGCTTTTTTGCCTTTGACCGTGAAAAAAACACAATAGTTGTTTACTCCGCACTGAGGAAGTAACCGATAGAAACGGGTTAGTTACGTAACTCATGCATAGTGTATGAGAGCAAAACAAAAGGTTTTGCACGGTCATGGATCTTCCAACCTAAATCTTGGCATCTTTGTTTGCTCCTTTGATGTTTGCCGGGCTTCCCAACCATTCCGCTTTATTAACTATGATCAGGATGAGTACCACTCAACTTATTTTGTAGCCGTGATCACAACAATCGTAGTGATAGTAGCGACCATGTGAAGACAAGTTTTAAGAATGTAATATAACAGTTACTCCACTAGCCCTTGTTGGATACGGGAGTAATGTCACATGGAAAAATCACTGTGTAGCGTAGTTGTTTCAGAGTTCTATAAGTTCTTACCTCTACCATTCTTGACTTGTTACTTCCCATAATGAATGCACTATTAACTTGTACGGATGATCCTCTCCGCTTTGTTATTAGATGCTAGTTTAGAATGTACCTTTTTCGCAGGCTATCCTGAATATTCTTCGTCGCCCTCCGGAATAATATGATAGTACAGCGTAGTTTACTTTCAGTTTGACGGGGTTTGTCCCTTCTGTCACAAGACAAACGACAGCATTGCAGGAAGTGATAAGAAATGGCAAATGACGTCAGTTTGTTCTATTATCTGCCCTACCTATTCAAAGCCTTGTCTTCTGAATATGTCGGCTTCAATCCCTTTTTATATATTTTGTTCGACAGAACGAAAGGTAAATTATCTCCACAAGAAAATGTCTTCGAGATAATAATGCCAGAGAACATGGATTTCAGACCCGAGTTATAATTACCTAATGGTGGACATGCATTGTACACCCGAACAATGTCCACTTTCAATTTTACGGGGTTTTTCCCTCGTATCATAAAGGACGCTGGGATAGCTATAGGGGCATTTCTATCCCGAAGAGAAGGCCGAGGGCATTTCAGTATTTGAATTAACATCTTGTTGCAAAAAGACGTTGCAGAACATTTTGGCTCCGGTTTGCCATTACATTATGGGGAATTTCCGTTCAAGACAAGTACCGGTAGGTTCAAATCTTTTAAAGATCACATTATGGCAATAGCTTACGGATAAGGCTAGAGAATAAACGTACATCAGTTGAGCTTAACGACGAAATGGCCAAAAGACTAAGACGGCAGCGCTTTGTAAAACCAAGCTTCACTTGTACCATTAAAAGTGTAAGGAGACTGTCCGCAGGCTTTTCACGATTAAATATAAAATTTATAACCCTATTTATCCATCTGATTCGCAACATCCCTTCAGATTCCAAGAATTGGAGCTCTCTGCGTGAATTTCTTGCTCGAATGACGTAGAAAGCAGCATTTACTACATTTACTACATTTACTACATTTACTAAGAGACTTTCAGAGAATGACAATCGCTTTTCTTTGCGAGCTCGAGATATTTATTTGAATTTTTAAATTTCCCAGCCGAGACTTAAAAGTGAAATGTAAGCGCTAGAAGCTCAGACTCTAAGAAGTTCAAACCTCATTAATGACAACTAAATAAACAACAAACTAGAAGTTACAGCCTTTCTCAACCATGAGAAAAAAATCCAGAGTCCGATGCGAGTTTTGCATGTTGCACTTTTCATCAGTCTTAAGATCTAAATTGTATCACTAGGTTGATCATTGACAAGACATCTACCATAAAGTGATCAGACTGATGATGTGTGGAATTATGCAAAATTAAACGTCGTTCTAGACCATTAAATCTCTTAAATGTTAGCAGCCTCTTTTTGTAGTAAATCAAAATCATAACTTACTTACAAAATAATGACGAAAACAAATTCTTTCTCATCGCTGACATTGGATCTGAACACAAGGTTGATCCTGACACTAATGCCAATGTTATGAAGATCTTGGTCTGTTTAGGTTCGTGTGTCTCCTAGAGATAGTATTCACCCTCGATGACATGCAATATGCTTAGAATAAACTTTAATAAATTAAACTTAAAAATCTTTCAATCACTTATATTTGCCTGATCATGCACATTTACTCCCAAATCACCAAACTAACAAGACCGCTTACAAAATCAAACTGAGCACTTCAGGCTGCCTCGTGTCTTGAACGCTGGCGCCTTGTATCGATAAAATCGATAATCGAAAAAATCAATTGAAATTAATATATCGTATCGGAAATTTATAAAAGGATACTCTGTGAGTATTAGTATTAAAACTAGTAGTTATCGTAGATTAAAGAGTGCGTTCGAGTTTTCGTAAGTTATGTATGTTAAAAATCCAAAAAAATAATACGGAAATTATTTTGTCTGAGCTGTCAGGTAGGCGTGAAATTGGTCTCCCTTTAGCATGGGCAAAAAAAGAAAGGATTGCAAAGCACATGCATGCAAGGAAGTTTGTTCTCGTTTATACATGGATTGCTGGTTTTTGAGTGTCACGCCATTAAAAATAGATCAAACCATAACTCAAAAGTGCCAGATAAAGTCCAGAATCTGGGAAAGAAAGAAAGTAAATATGCAAAGATTCCCGCCACAGAAAATTTTCCCAAGCCAGATATGCGGATCGATAAAATTTTACCCAAATTTACAGAGATTTGTATAGAGATGCCATTCTGGTTCCCATCCGGAGGAGCACCAACATGGCCGCCGAAAACCAACAGAAACATCAGTCACTGAGTTTTGCTACAAAAAGCGCGAATTTACCTCTCGAGGAACTTAAAAGCTATCGGCTGATAGTTGCTCCGCAGAAATTTGACGTTCTTCAGAACTAGCATATTTGCCTCCGAAGCTTCGCCTCTCGGGCAAATGTTTGTTGTAACAACATCAAATTTCCGCGGAACAACTATCAGCCGAGAGTTCCTTGTCAGAAACACTATATTTTTGCGCTAAACGAAGGCTATTCTTAAATTTATATGTACCAGACCATTTTTCTTATTAATTCAAACTGTTTTTAATACACCTCTTTAAATACCCGACAGATCCGTCTGGTAAAACTTGAAAGCGTGACAGAAAATCAGCGCTACGTATACATTCGATTCTCACCAAATTTGGGCAGTGGGATGATCTGCTTATTGGCCAATTACATGCCACATTTCAACTCTTTTCGTCATATCCCTCCCTCAGGAAAGTTTTGGCAAGTTAGCTAATTAGTATGCAAACGGAGATTAATGGCATCCTCTCGTACATCTCGCGGAGAAATGTTTATTTGCTCAAAAATGGGCAAATTCCTTCGGAGATGGAAGTCAGGACATTTGTAAGGTTACAAAAAGTAATTTGGGACCAGTTACTGGCTTGTAAGGGTGAAATTATCCATAGCTATATATAGGTAAGCTTTACTTTCATTTTCGTGCGGAACACCACACACTGAATAAATTACAGTGACAATCAGCTTGTTGTGCGTTGTCCCTGCTGTTTTTCTTTCCGTTTCTCTTTGGTAGCCCACGATGTAATTTTTCGATTTAAATCACTAGGAAAACGTTTTAAAAAGATGTTCTCATTAAATTTTCAGCTCTCAGGCGATAATTCTGGATTTTTTTTTTTTTTTCACCAAAACGTCGCTTCGTGTCATAATCACATTTTTCGGTTGCTATGGGCGACCGCTGCTTCTTCTCACACCTCAAGCAATTGAGTGAGGCGACAAAAAAATTCTAATAAATTCTGGTTTTGTTTGCTTTCGCTGAAATTTTAACATGATGAAGTTGGATTGTTAGGATTGTTAAAAGGGGGTTTTTGCAACGCGTGGGTTCAGCGTGATGTTGTACGTAATCAGGGATTTTTGTTTACTCAAAGGAAAAAATACTCGGAAAAGTTAAGGTCCCGGACGAACTGGGCAAATTTTTGTTTATTTTGCGAAAAAATCTGTCACCAGTTCGCGTCCGGTGATTTTTAGATCTACCAAATTTTGTCAAGGCTTACCAAACTTCAAAGACGCCGTCGTGCTGCCTCGGAGCAGGACAAATTTTTGTCAGGCGTGAGATCTGACAGATTTGTTAATTTATAACGCCATAAGTTGAAGGAAAATGTCAATAAAGAAAATTTGATCTCTATTTTTAGTTGGATTATTTCAGTTCGAAGCCCGTCAAAATCATTTCGCCGCCTTCTACGGACAAATCTGTTGTGGTACTTTAGAACCAGTTGCAGTCGAACAAGGTGAAGCCTCCACCAGCATAGTAGAAGAAGCAGCTGTCTCTGCTGGAGTTGAACGAATTCAAGAAAGAAAAAACTAGAATACAAGCGATAATAATGACTGATGTGTTGTTAGGCGCATTGAGATTAGAAATGCGCCCTATAAGCACCTATTTATTATTAATATGCCGAGGCAACATATCCGAATGAAGCGGTTAAGATCACCATAAGTCCGTGACTCCTGAGATCTCATGTAACCGTTCCCGTGAACAGCGCATAAGCGATGGTGTTTATTTCCGTGTGATTGCCACTTGTGGTTACCAAACATTTTGCTGGGTCTCAGTGCGTCCACGCTTGACAAATTGAAAATTTGGCTGAGGCAAATTTTGTCGAGATTTTTGGAAGGGCTAAACCAATTTTGTCAGTCCAGTGTGTCCGGACCCTAAGTCATTTGAGTGATCTTTCAAAGGAATATGAATTTATTTATGTTCCGAGACGAATTTCTAGTAAAAATGAATGATCTTTGATGAACGCTGGGTTTTTAATTGTTTTTTCCCGCGAAAACGCGTACGAAGAAGAGCTCAAGTCAGAATATCTTTCTCTCTGACTTTCTCTACTTACTAGTAATGTTAAATCAGATTGCAAATTCGGGACTATTTTAGAGTCCGGTCACTCAGCAAATCAATATTTGAATTATTTCAGACTACCTTATCAAGTGCTACATCGCCGTTACTTTTATCGGGTATTTTTGAGTTTCTCCAGTATTTTAGTAAAGGCTTAAACAAAATTAACACAAGTGGTTGCCAAATGCTCGATTTTACTTCTTACATCATAAGCTTTGCTCTTATCCGCGAGATGTCTTTTAAGATCTTGATGAAGTAGTTCAAATGTTGTTAAACGTGACTTAGGTTTAGATGCGAATGTAAAACCAAATTTCAAAATGTCAAGTTCTTCTTAAGACAATATGTAAGGCGAAATGTTCACCGCAACTCTACCTTGTGAGTGAAAAGAACAGTAGGGTTTCTTGTGAGGCCCTAAAGCTTTCTCTCATGTGCTTTGGTCAATTCGTTGACTTCCTCTGCACCTTAGAGGTTCACACATGTCCAATACCATGTCCAATACTCTCAACCAGATTCCAGTGGACAAAACCTGGAGTCCAATGGAGTCTAGTCGAGAAATTAAATCGGAAGTACAGTCGAGTCCACTTGATTCGGCCTTGGGCCTCATCAACTATCACCTCATAGAAATCTCGAGCTCATAATCTAATTGTTAATTATTATTCGTCTTCGGGACTGTGGGACTGCGGGAGCAATAGTAAATATCCGCCATAATAACAAAATACTTAATTTCAAACTAAATCCCTCACGATTAGAAAATGAAGACCTCCATGGGAATCTGTTCGACTCCAATGGATCCGATGGATTCCATCGGAATGACTTTCTACCCCCTAAGCCGACCACGGGCGAACTTTTTCCGAAGTCCTTCCACAAATCGACACGGACTGATTCCATATGGAAACAGTCCGTGTCGATTTGTGGAAGGACTTCGAAAAAGTTCGCCCGTGTTGGCTTAGGGGGTAGAAAGTCATTCCGATGGAATCCATCGGATCCATTGGAGTCGAACAGATTCCCATGGAGGTCTTCATTTTCTAATCGTGAGGGATTTAGTTTGAAATTAAGTATTTTGTTATTATGGCGGATATTTACTATTGCTCCCGCAGTCCCACAGTCCCGAAGACGAATAATAATTAACAATTAGATTATGAGCTCGAGATTTCTATGAGGTGATAGTTGATGAGGCCCAAGGCCGAATCAAGTGGACTCGACTGTACTTCCGATTTAATTTCTCGACTAGACTCCATTGGACTCCAGGTTTTGTCCACTGGAATCTGGTTGAGAGTATTGGACATGGTATTGGACATGTGTGAACCTCTAAGGTGCAGAGGAAGTCAACGAATTGACCAAAGCACATGAGAGAAAGCTTTAGGGCCTCACAAGAAACCCTACTGTTCTTTTCACTCACAAGGTAGAGTTGCGGTGAACATTTCGCCTTACATATTGTCTTAAGAAGAACTTGACATTTTGAAATTTGGTTTTACATTCGCATCTAAACCTAAGTCACGTTTAACAACATTTGAACTACTTCATCAAGATCTTAAAAGACATCTCGCGGATAAGAGCAAAGCTTATGATGTAAGAAGTAAAATCGAGCATTTGGCAACCACTTGTGTTAATTTTGTTTAAGCCTTTACTAAAATACTGGAGAAACTCAAAAATACCCGATAAAAGTAACGGCGATGTAGCACTTGATAAGGTAGTCTGAAATAATTCAAATATTGATTTGCTGAGTGACCGGACTCTAAAATAGTCCCGAATTTGCAATCTGATTTAACATTACTAGTAAGTAGAGAAAGTCAGAGAGAAAGATATTCTGACTTGAGCTCTTCTTCGTACGCGTTTTCGCGGGAAAAAACAATTAAAAACCCAGCGTTCATCAAAGATCATTCATTTTACTAGAAATTCGTCTCGGAACATAAATAAATTCATATTCCTTTGAAAGATCACTCAAATGACTTAGGGTCCGGACACACTGGACTGACAAAATTGGTTTAGCCCTTCCAAAAATCTCGACAAAATTTGCCTCAGCCAAATTTTCAATTTGTCAAGCGTGGACGCACTGAGACCCAGCAAAATGTTTGGTAACCACAAGTGGCAATCACACGGAAATAAACACCATCGCTTATGCGCTGTTCACGGGAACGGTTACATGAGATCTCAGGAGTCACGGACTTATGGTGATCTTAACCGCTTCATTCGGATATGTTGCCTCGGCATATTAATAATAAATAGGTGCTTATAGGGCGCATTTCTAATCTCAATGCGCCTAACAACACATCAGTCATTATTATCGCTTGTATTCTAGTTTTTTCTTTCTTGAATTCGTTCAACTCCAGCAGAGACAGCTGCTTCTTCTACTATGCTGGTGGAGGCTTCACCTTGTTCGACTGCAACTGGTTCTAAAGTACCACAACAGATTTGTCCGTAGAAGGCGGCGAAATGATTTTGACGGGCTTCGAACTGAAATAATCCAACTAAAAATAGAGATCAAATTTTCTTTATTGACATTTTCCTTCAACTTATGGCGTTATAAATTAACAAATCTGTCAGATCTCACGCCTGACAAAAATTTGTCCTGCTCCGAGGCAGCACGACGGCGTCTTTGAAGTTTGGTAAGCCTTGACAAAATTTGGTAGATCTAAAAATCACCGGACGCGAACTGGTGACAGATTTTTTCGCAAAATAAACAAAAATTTGCCCAGTTCGTCCGGGACCTTAACTTTTCCGAGTATTTTTTCCTTTTGAGTAAACAAAAATCCCTGATTACGTACAACATCACGCTGAACCCACGCGTTGCAAAAACCCCTTTTAACAATCCTAACAATCCAACTTCATCATGTTAAAATTTCAGCGAAAGCAAACAAAACCAGAATTTATTAGAATTTTTTTGTCGCCTCACTCAATTGCTTGAGGTGTGAGAAGAAGCAGCGGTCGCCCATAGCAACCGAAAAATGTGATTATGACACGAAGCGACGTTTTGGTGAAAAAAAAAAAAAAAATCCAGAATTATCGCCTGAGAGCTGAAAATTTAATGAGAACATCTTTTTAAAACGTTTTCCTAGTGATTTAAATCGAAAAATTACATCGTGGGCTACCAAAGAGAAACGGAAAGAAAAACAGCAGGACAACGCACAACAAGCTGATTGTCACTGTAATTTATTCAGTGTGTGGTGTTCCGCACGAAAATGAAAGTAAAGCTTACCTATATATAGCTATGGATAATTTCACCCTTACAAGCCAGTAACTGGTCCCAAATTACTTTTTGTAACCTTACAAATGTCCTGACTTCCATCTCCGAAGGAATTTGCCCATTTTTGAGCAAATAAACATTTCTCCGCGAGATGTACGAGAGGATGCCATTAATCTCCGTTTGCATACTAATTAGCTAACTTGCCAAAACTTTCCTGAGGGAGGGATATGACGAAAAGAGTTGAAATGTGGCATGTAATTGGCCAATAAGCAGATCATCCCACTGCCCAAATTTGGTGAGAATCGAATGTATACGTAGCGCTGATTTTCTGTCACGCTTTCAAGTTTTACCAGACGGATCTGTCGGGTATTTAAAGAGGTGTATTAAAAACAGTTTGAATTAATAAGAAAAATGGTCTGGTACATATAAATTTAAGAATAGCCTTCGTTTAGCGCAAAAATATAGTGTTTCTGACAAGGAACTCTCGGCTGATAGTTGTTCCGCGGAAATTGATGTTGTTACAACAAACATTTGCCCGAGAGGCGAAGCTTCGGAGGCAAATATGCTAGTTCTGAAGAACGTCAAATTTCTGCGGAGCAACTATCAGCCGATAGCTTTTAAGTTCCTCGAGAGGTAAATTCGCGCTTTTTGTAGCAAAACTCAGTGACTGATGTTTCTGTTGGTTTTCGGCGGCCATGTTGGTGCTCCTCCGGATGGGAACCAGAATGGCATCTCTATACAAATCTCTGTAAATTTGGGTAAAATTTATCGATCCGCATATCTGGCTTGGGAAAATTTTCTGTGGCGGGAATCTTTGCATATTTACTTTCTTTCTTTCCCAGATTCTGGACTTTATCTGGCACTTTTGAGTTATGGTTTGATCTATTTTTAATGGCGTGACACTCAAAAACCAGCAATCCATGTATAAACGAGAACAAACTTCCTTGCATGCATGTGCTTTGCAATCCTTTCTTTTTTTGCCCATGCTAAAGGGAGACCAATTTCACGCCTACCTGACAGCTCAGACAAAATAATTTCCGTATTATTTTTTTGGATTTTTAACATACATAACTTACGAAAACTCGAACGCACTCTTTAATCTACGATAACTACTAGTTTTAATACTAATACTCACAGAGTATCCTTTTATAAATTTCCGATACGATATATTAATTTCAATTGATTTTTTCGATTATCGATTTTATCGATACAAGGCGCCAGCGTTCAAGACACGAGGCAGCCTGAAGTGCTCAGTTTGATTTTGTAAGCGGTCTTGTTAGTTTGGTGATTTGGGAGTAAATGTGCATGATCAGGCAAATATAAGTGATTTGAAAGATTTTTAAGTTTAATTTATTAAAGTTTATTCTAAGCATATTGCATGTCATCGAGGGTGAATACTATCTCTAGGAGACACACGAACCTAAACAGACCAAGATCTTCATAACATTGGCATTAGTGTCAGGATCAACCTTGTGTTCAGATCCAATGTCAGCGATGAGAAAGAATTTGTTTTCGTCATTATTTTGTAAGTAAGTTATGATTTTGATTTACTACAAAAAGAGGCTGCTAACATTTAAGAGATTTAATGGTCTAGAACGACGTTTAATTTTGCATAATTCCACACATCATCAGTCTGATCACTTTATGGTAGATGTCTTGTCAATGATCAACCTAGTGATACAATTTAGATCTTAAGACTGATGAAAAGTGCAACATGCAAAACTCGCATCGGACTCTGGATTTTTTTCTCATGGTTGAGAAAGGCTGTAACTTCTAGTTTGTTGTTTATTTAGTTGTCATTAATGAGGTTTGAACTTCTTAGAGTCTGAGCTTCTAGCGCTTACATTTCACTTTTAAGTCTCGGCTGGGAAATTTAAAATTCAAATAAATATCTCGAGCTCGCAAAGAAAAGCGATTGTCATTCTCTGAAAGTCTCTTAGTAAATGTAGTAAATGTAGTAAATGTAGTAAATGCTGCTTTCTACGTCATTCGAGCAAGAAATTCACGCAGAGAGCTCCAATTCTTGGAATCTGAAGGGATGTTGCGAATCAGATGGATAAATAGGGTTATAAATTTTATATTTAATCGTGAAAAGCCTGCGGACAGTCTCCTTACACTTTTAATGGTACAAGTGAAGCTTGGTTTTACAAAGCGCTGCCGTCTTAGTCTTTTGGCCATTTCGTCGTTAAGCTCAACTGATGTACGTTTATTCTCTAGCCTTATCCGTAAGCTATTGCCATAATGTGATCTTTAAAAGATTTGAACCTACCGGTACTTGTCTTGAACGGAAATTCCCCATAATGTAATGGCAAACCGGAGCCAAAATGTTCTGCAACGTCTTTTTGCAACAAGATGTTAATTCAAATACTGAAATGCCCTCGGCCTTCTCTTCGGGATAGAAATGCCCCTATAGCTATCCCAGCGTCCTTTATGATACGAGGGAAAAACCCCGTAAAATTGAAAGTGGACATTGTTCGGGTGTACAATGCATGTCCACCATTAGGTAATTATAACTCGGGTCTGAAATCCATGTTCTCTGGCATTATTATCTCGAAGACATTTTCTTGTGGAGATAATTTACCTTTCGTTCTGTCGAACAAAATATATAAAAAGGGATTGAAGCCGACATATTCAGAAGACAAGGCTTTGAATAGGTAGGGCAGATAATAGAACAAACTGACGTCATTTGCCATTTCTTATCACTTCCTGCAATGCTGTCGTTTGTCTTGTGACAGAAGGGACAAACCCCGTCAAACTGAAAGTAAACTACGCTGTACTATCATATTATTCCGGAGGGCGACGAAGAATATTCAGGATAGCCTGCGAAAAAGGTACATTCTAAACTAGCATCTAATAACAAAGCGGAGAGGATCATCCGTACAAGTTAATAGTGCATTCATTATGGGAAGTAACAAGTCAAGAATGGTAGAGGTAAGAACTTATAGAACTCTGAAACAACTACGCTACACAGTGATTTTTCCATGTGACATTACTCCCGTATCCAACAAGGGCTAGTGGAGTAACTGTTATATTACATTCTTAAAACTTGTCTTCACATGGTCGCTACTATCACTACGATTGTTGTGATCACGGCTACAAAATAAGTTGAGTGGTACTCATCCTGATCATAGTTAATAAAGCGGAATGGTTGGGAAGCCCGGCAAACATCAAAGGAGCAAACAAAGATGCCAAGATTTAGGTTGGAAGATCCATGACCGTGCAAAACCTTTTGTTTTGCTCTCATACACTATGCATGAGTTACGTAACTAACCCGTTTCTATCGGTTACTTCCTCAGTGCGGAGTAAACAACTATTGTGTTTTTTTCACGGTCAAAGGCAAAAAAGCGAACAAAATCCTACAACAAAGAACTTTGTCGGGTTTCATAACCATTCCCCTTTATCAACTACGTCCTGATATAGTGATTACTTCATGGAAAGCCCGCGCGTACGGGATTTTACACGAGTTGGTGAAGTATCTGAAATCGAACGAGTCAGATTTCTTATACAAAACCAACGAGTTTTTACTTCTCCACCTTCAATTGGTTCTCTAAAATAATTAAAAAACTCCTCTGCTAAATTCTCTTCGAAAAATTAAGCTTTTACTAAAATCGACATGTAAAAATATCACCAATCAAAAATCATGGCTGGTGCAAAGGATAACAAACATTTCAATTCTTAATTAAATATGAAACTGCTCTTTTGAAAATAACGAAAGAAGCAAGTCCAAAATTGGTAAGCCAATATAGTTTAGTTTGTCACTGCGGAGGGCTGTCTTCGTCTGACGATGCACGCTTGATCCGTTTAAAGCTTCGTGTAGACTGTGTCGAGTGATCGCTGAAAGTTTGTGACTTGTTTACAGTGTTTATACGGTTATGTTGAACCGTCCTCCGTGAAACACTGCTCCACGGAATGGACCTGCTGCAGGAAAACTAGAACTTTTCATGACTGAAGATTCACAGCACTCGGTGGCCACTCGACTTCGTAAACTCGACACTGGCCTTTTTATCTCGGCACGTACTTGTATTATTCCACTCAGACATGTTTTTCTGTTGTTCGTTCGAGTCTATACTGTAATTGTTGACGCTTCGGACGTTTCTGTGACCAGATATTTGCATTATATGAGTTGGTGGAATGTTGTTGTCATTCAGGTTTTGTATCATAGTCTCCATGTCGTACGCTGTGGTTTAATTGTAAGTCTTCGCTTCTCATCAAAGCTTGCTTTGTCTGCGATAGTTTTCATTAAACTATTTAATTTGTTGCCTCCCATTGCACTGGCCTTGAACCATTGTTTTTCTGTAGAGTTCTTAGTCAGATAATTAACACCAAGATAAAACGGTGAATTGCTATCCTTCATCGAGCTAGGTCTTTTCTCAGAGTAAACTTTGTAAACAGACTCTGGATCTCTGTACGGCGAACCGTTTGCGAAACTGAAGGCTTTAGGTTTATCTGCTCTGACATTCCGAGGCTCGGCTCCGGTTTTGTTTTTGTCTGTCTTTATGAAGATTCTAGATATTCAGCTCCATTCACATCTGTTACAGTCAAACTAAGTGAAGCGTACCCCTCAAGAATGAATTAATGAACTGATTATTTGAAACTTGAATCCGCTAGTCGTTTCAATAATGCAACAATGAATTGATTATTCGAATGTTGAACTCGCTCCTTCGATCCAAGAATACTGCTAACGGGTTCCGTTTTCGAAATATCATTTCACTATTGCATTGTAGAAAAGACTAGTAGGTTTGAAACCTGCTAGTCGCTACAGTGAATTGAGTTTTCGAAAACGGAACGCGTTAGCCATATTCTTGGATCGAACGAGCGAGTTCAATATTCGAATAATCAATTCATTATTGCATTCTTGAAACGACTAGCGGGTTCAAGTTTCAAATAATCAGTTCATTAATGCAATCTTGAGGAGTACGCTTCACTTAGTTTCACTGTAACAGTTGAATGTCTCCCAACTTCATACGACGGTGCTCATCACATCCTCTAAATCCAAAGTGTTTGGTGTTCATAAACCACATAGTATTTAGCAAGGCCTCAGCATTTGAAATTCCAAATGATGTTATTTATGTCGATAAATCGACCTATTGTATCCGAGGCACATATGTGACATAACAGCCAATCATGTTAAAGAGTGCTATCTGTCCACCAGTATAAAAGACTGGTCACATTCTCAAATATTCCTTCTTACCTTCACCATCACAGCAAGTATATATCTTGGCGAAAACATTTTTCTCTCCCTCCGCTCCCTTATGGCCACCTTTCGGATCGACATAAATTTATGCTATGTATTTTCGTTTACCAGCCGTGGGGCGCCTTTTTCGCCCCACCTGAAAATGATAATTTAATTACCACGGATTTTGTTAACAATTAACTTTTGACTCTATTAAAACCGCCACAGCGGTATATCTCTTTAATTTTTATAATTAGTTCACGCCCCTACTGGAAACCAGCTATTGTTTTTTTAGATTTTTGAATAGGCTAGTGTGACTAAATAAAGTTGATCTTATCTTAGTATAAGTGGCCAAGAAATGCTAATTCACGAATTGGTCATTTGTTGTACATCATATCATCTTCAACAAACTAGTGCGACCCCACAGAGAGCTCCCGAGTTCAGTTCCGTATAATGTATGTCGCCATAAAAGCTAAATTATTATTCACAGACGCTCATAGTCTGACATATGGAATCGGAGCTAAAGATGTTTACAAAGAGTTTTGGAAAGACAAAAAGAGATTTCACAACGGTGATTACCCCAAGGTAATAAATTTTATGATAAAACAAACACTGAAAAAGCTCATCGGCAAACTTCAAGATAAAGCAAACAGTCAAATCATTTTGTAAAAGAATTCATTGGCTTACGAAGTAAAATGTATTCATAGATCAAAGACAACAACGAAAATAATAAAACAGCGAAAAATATCAAGAAGATTGTAATCAACAATTTAACATGAAATCAACAATTTAACATGAAATGAAACAATTTAACATGAAGTGAAGACTATAAAACACACTATTCAATGGCGAGCAAATGTGCCATAAAAAAATTAAAACTATCCGAAGCGAAAATCACCATGCTTCGATGACAAAAGATATATATTGAATATTATTAAAAACTGGATCATTGGATAATGCAATTTGAGAGTTTTCATTGGCTTAGCTATCATGGTATATGAGCCATTATACCATGATCTACAAAAATGGCGAGCGTATGCGTGATTTTTTGGGCCTTTTTGTTTTTATTGTAGTTTAGTTTTCTACAATTTTTGGGGCGTTTTTAATAAAACAATTATTCCACTCGCGCTTGTTGGATATGAGATGGTTAGAGCCAACTCGGCGCTACGCGCCTCATTGGCTATCTATCATCTCATATCCAACGCGCGCTCATGGAAGAATTGTTAAATAGCATAGAATCGTATGCCTACGGGGCCTACGGGCAATACAACGCAGTAAACTTTTGAGTAAGATTAAGAATAAACTTTACTCGCAAAACTAAACTTGTGATTGGCTGAAAAAAATATGACTTGATAACAATACCCATTCGATGACTCACTTCCAAGGGAAAGTCCCTATCATTTTCTGGGAATTTCATCCGGTGTTTCTGACAAAGTCGCGCAATGATTTCGTCCTGCTGTAAATGCGAAATGAAAAATCATATAGCGTGATCAGATGCACATAATTCATGCACCGTAACCAACATGAAAGCGCTCTATCACTACTTCCGGCCTCGCTGAAACCGTTGCGGATTTTTGCAGGTAAAAATTCCTTTTTACAGCTCTTCTCACCAACGCGCTTGGCGTTTAACGTTTTTCCTTCCTCTGCTTGAAACACATGCAGTTCTGTCGGAGCAGTTCTGAGGCTGTTTATATTTGTCTGGGAAAACTTTTTCTTTTGTCAAAGGACAGTTTCTTTCCCCATCGTTTTAAATCAACATCAGATCAGCCAGTACTAGCTGGATTTTGTCACCGGTATAGCGTCACCCTCGTCAAGGCTGTTAGCAAAGTCTCAAAGGAGCTTTGTCTCCTTGGCGGGGGTTTCTCGCTCGATCTTTTTGGCCAGTGCCCTTTGAGCATTTCAATTTCATCTGCGTCGTCCAACTCATCACTAACGTGAAGACTAGTGATAACACCCGAGAGATTAGTATGACTTTCTCGTTATGCGACTAAATTATGTCAGAGTTTTCGCCAGACTCAGAGTCTGAATTATCACGAAACGGCAGATGTTGACTTTAGCTTTAAGCCCTGTTGGCATTCGTCACGGACTGGCTTTCACACAATTTAGCTAGAAGACTCGCTATTAGGGAGTCAGCGTTGCCGAGTGGTTTAGGGCGCTGGATTTGAATGGAGGTCCCAGGTTCAAATCATCCACCCTACTGCTATCTGGATTTGTTCTCAGTAGTCCCGAGTTCAACTCCTCGACCGGGTTGTGTAAATAGCCAACTGGTCAGCCTCCTACCAGTTGGGATTCTTTTAGGTTTTCGTGCAGTGTTCTTCAGTTTGAAAGATGTCGGACCCAAACATCTTTCCCTTTTGCTACCCTCCGGCCATTTTTTTTAGAAACTTGTACGAGTCAAACCCGTATCGCAATTCCACGACCCCAATGCCCTAAGTTACTACCGGTAGTTCTCAGCCAGACAAAACAGTGGCAATTCTAAGTCGGAAAGCAGTGGTACTACCACTCCGACGAGCGAGATAGATGGCACTCCACTTCCACTGAAGAAAACAAGAAGCAGGACAAAAAAAAGGGCAAGACCACAGCAACACAAGACCGACGGACAGAGGACCAGGTGGAATACCTTATGGATCTGTGGGAGGCCAATATATCTAGGCTGGAGAGCCAAGTTTGGACCGAATTTAATGGATTTGTCAGACGTAAACAAAACGCTAGTGCGATGGCCCGTGGACAACAGTCAATTTGTCCGAAAACAAACTTCGGCCAAATCCTGTGGAGTTTACCGCGGGAGATTTGAAATATCTGGCTCTAGCGCGAATCAGGAATTCCGGGATCACGACATATTGTTTTTCTTTCACTAGTTATTTCTGTCTTCTTTTATTTTATAATTGTATTACTTTTATGGCTTAAACGTTCTTATTTTTCAATGACTATGTAATCTCATCCATTCGATAGTAAGTTGGGAAAAATAAGAAAGTTTGCATTCGAGCCCGCCGCCTTCAGCAGTTTAATTAATTAACCACTTTGGAAACCTTTAACTGCTGATTTATTCATAAAGAACCAACAGTTAACTGCTTTGATTGACCACCATCGTGGGCTCAAATGATTTGTGCAGTGGGCTACTGATTCAGATTTTAGTTGTTTTCAGGATAGTCACTCAATTTGCTCAGTAAATGACTTGTTATACTAGACACGTTATCTATTCATACTATCACGAGTGAGCTTAGACAGCGTTTTGATTCCTTTCCAGGATTACCCGTGCGACAAAATCATTGATGTTAAGGAAATAACAAGCATTGTTCTTGGAAGGGAAATAACAAAACGATGTGGGAATGAAGGAAATCACGGAAACCTCGGGAAAAGCGGTCAGAGAACCCTAAGGTTTCTTCAAACTGCCATCACGGTCCGCGAAGAGGCAATTGAAGCTGGGGCCATCTTAACAAACGCTGCCTTTATTTTAGCGCTCCCGGGAAGAGAATTTGTCATTCGAGCTGGAGACGGCGACTGGGAATTCTTCATTTCGGAGGATGACCAAGGCGAAATTCATGGCCAATGTGTTCGTAAAGGCAAAACAAAAACCTGGATACAGCACGTTTGGAATGGATACCGATACCTCCGTCGTTCTGCATGCTCCAATGGGCGACGACTTGCCTTAACGGAAGGATAAAGGATTCACAATAATTGCTCATGGAAAACAAAAACATCCAAATGCATCTGCCAGAGTTTTTTAACCTGGCATCATAACCTTGTGCATTGTTAGAAAAGGGAATTTATAACCTAGTTTTTGTTGTGGTTGTTCTCTTGTGTCGCTTTGCGGTTCAAAACAAAGAAAATCACGGGTAGAAATAACTTACAATTGCTTTGATTTCCAGTAGATCGCACCTCTTGTATGGTGCAGTTAACGTACGATAAGAGCTTTAAATAAGTATTTCATTGTAAGTGCAACCTCCACTAAGCTATAATCAGCACTTAGGATTTTGACAATTATTAGTGTATCAGAGCTTTTTTCAATTTCATCAAAGAGAACTTTGAAATTAGGTTCGTATATATAACTGAAGTTATGAAAACCGGGTCAGCAAAACCTTAACTTTTCAGCTTGTTTGCTGTGTTGTTCACGGCTGATGTCGGGTTTTTTTATTGTTTTTTGGTTAGGGATCTGTGTACAAGTGGATGTAGACAAAAACAAAAAAAAAAACAAAAACAAACAAAAGTCTCGTCTGTTTTGTTGGTTTGTAAGGTTTTTTGATATTAC
>JAHPZR010049006.1:0-17603 GCA_019787425.1 Platygyra sinensis | reverse complement strand
AGGTTATAAAATTCATACCGTTGTCACTGAACGTCTTTTTAGATGACATTTGACAATCGTCCTGTAGATCAACGAGCAAAAACATTAACCAGACAAACTATAGCCAGACAAAGAAAATGGCGTTACAAACATAAAACTGGATTGCAATCGATATGCCGATCGTAACAGACCAATTTCGATATATTAAAATCCAGCCTAAAACAATAGACCTTAGTACTAGGCTCTGGGGAATAACTACAGAGTTTGTGGGGTTTATACCCCAGAGCCTACTGCTGAGGTCTATTGTGTTAGAATAGATTTGGTTTATTATATAATTAGTAAGATCTAGGAAGCTAAATGTCTATTTGTTTAGGCACGAAGAGTCCCTTGATATAACGTCAGGTCGGCCATTTTGGTGTTATTAAATATTGGAGTTTCTTTCTAAGGGAGATGAATTCTTCTTTTATGCAAACACTTTCTATTGTTTGAGAGCACTACCGTAATTGCCTAAAAAACTCACAATGAAATGAAAAATATCTTTCGATCAAGGATCTGTTTTTCGCTTATGTACCAGCATTCACTTCAGTTCAGTTTTAGTTTTTCGACTGAATGTAATTCACGATTTTTCGTTATGTATAGTTCACTCAAGCTGTTTACCTTTCTTCCTTTTCGTAACTGTTGGAAAACAAACCCTCTGAAATATATTAGGGAGTCATCCCTGTGGCAAATATCTTGGAGTTCACATTCGATCAGTTCACATGGCCCGTGGTTTATCTTGAAGTTGTAAGCAATGCAGCGGGGCTCATCGTTACAGACCTGAACACACATTAGCCAATCGTCGGTGTGAATAGTTTGAAAAACATGGCTGGCCAACAAATGATGCTTAAGAACCAAGTCGTCTTTAGCAAACACTTGAATTATCAAAGACAATATTATGTAGCGAAGGATCCGGAGTGTACATTGAAAATAAGCCATGTTTGAATGAAAATAATAAGAATAACGACAGACGTTACAGACTGTCTAAAAAGGTTATAGTATCTACAGCAGAATCATGGAAATAGCTGCTAAGACTTTCACGTTTAGAAAGCTAATTTGACTCTTCAAGTGTTTTTTCCTTTTTTTTTTTTTTTGCATTTCATTTTTACGGAACACCTGTCATTATATTGTTTGTTAACATTATAGCAAACGTGACGCCCATTTTTGAATGTATATATTTGCCTCTATTTCTTGAATGTCAATATTCCCAGTAAACAATGCTCTTACACTAGCTGAAACCTGCCTATTTGCCGTTTTAGTGGCGTCAACATGTCATGTTAATTCAAGAAGAAACATAAATTTCGGTTTTTTTTTAATAAACTAACGCAAAAGTTTGTAACCCAACGAATATCAGCTCGATTCTCGTGTAAACTTGGATCATAGTACAAAGTGAATTTTAAACAGAAAACCATTAAGAAACGGGGAGCTGAATAATGAAGCCGCCTTGCAATAAAACATGGTTTCCCTTGAACATACGCCGACATGATAAATACAAATATCTTATCGTCCCTGAAATTTTATTTTTAGTCAGTAACAGACGCACGCCTTATTTTTCAAATGTCTTGCTCGAGAATTGTCACATTGTAGTTCAAGTAGTTTGCTATTTTGAACTCAATCGTTTCGGCGCAAAAGAGGTTCGACTATAGCCAAAATTGTGTCTTCAGTTGGTATATACATGCCGCTGGAACGTGTCACAATACAGGAGGCTAAGCTAATTGCTTTTCCTTGCCTTGGGGCTGAAAGACCTTAAAGCCAGCTAAATAGCAACATATTTTTATTACCTTGTATCTTTAATTTAAATCGCTTGTATCCTGTTGCCAAAAACTTGTACTGTCACACAATGTCAAACAATATTCTTTAAACTTAACTTTTGACTGCAGACAGTTTTTCCAATCCCTGAACAAATAATTTATTCAACTGTTCTCTACGGATTCGAATATAAAAGCTACAATATAGAAAACACTTCGTATGCCGACGAAGTGCTGTTTGTTATTAAATAATGTCGTGCAAAGTGGTTCCGTTGCTTGAAGTCTAATCCCCCTCTATTCTTCTGAATAACTTATCCTTAAAATTTGAAATACAAATTACTTTGCACAACTCCGACCTTGAACTTTTTTTTTGCAAAAGTCCGCGTAAGTCATGTTTTATAGCACGTTTAATAACCGGCCTTAAATTTGTTTTCTTTAAGGTCATTTTTTTAAAACTATGACGTCTATCACGTTTGTTCCTTGTTATTTACAGCCAAACAGGATGTTAAGGTTACGTCTGCAGTTTGATTTCATTTAGACTGCGAGTAGTCGGTTTTTGTTCCTGAAATCCTCCGCGCGCGGACCTCATTTAATATTATGCAAATTAGGGAAAGAAACGAGGAGAGAATGGTATTTTCCTCCGCGCCCGCGCTTTTCGCGGCTCGCGCCTTCGCCGCTCGCCGCTTGCTACTCGATAGCTCTAACTAAATGCAAGGAATACGCTAGGAAAAGAAAGAGACTGCTCGCAGTCTAGATTTCATTTGTCGCCGTCCTGTGATAATGAATGGTTCGAAAGTCATTAAGTCTTTGCTTTTTGATGTGCACCCTAAGACGCCTATTCAGTTCTCGTTTCGTTTTGTAATACCAGTTGGTGATGTGACACAGAACTAGACCAAAACAGCATGTACATCATCAGCTCGGTCACGTTTTAGAGTATTTGGGTGAAATATAAAGACCAAATTTTTCGTAATTTCTTAAGTTGCATGTGACATCATCATTTTCTAAAATCAAAAACTAAAGAGCCCCCAAAGTTATTATCTTCATCAGGCATGATAGAGGGTAAATTTATATCTGTGAACACCTTTTGAGCTCAAGAACATGCTTCGTATGAAAACAGGCACATTTTAAAATTCAGTGTTATGGCGGTGCGTGTCATAAGGCTAAGAACGTGTTTGGCGAAAAATATGCAATTATCTCGGGAAACTTAGCCTTTTTAGAAGTTAACGTATTATTTAAATGCTTCATTTCAGATAGTCAGTGGACTGTAGATAGCCAAAGTAAGTTCCAGATACACTATTTTCCGGTCGCCGTGTTGGTGCCCCTTGGAAGTACACCAACTTCCCGGCTCCATACTGGGCTCTGTAAATTTGTGCAAAATATTTCGACAAATATTTGAAGATCGGGAAAGCGTGCAGAACTAGAACGTGGAGAAGTGTCTTAATTTAATTATTTACCTCTTATAACATTATAATTTCTTGAGTTTATTCACTGAATGGTTTTCGGATTATTTTGTTAATTGCGTGACGGTGCAAATCAAGAATAGTTACATTTAGTAAATGCTTTTTGCATTCGCAACCTCTTCCCTTTACCTATTTATTTATTTATTTTGCTCCTGTGTATTTGTTTATTTATTTTTTTATTATTGTATTATTAGGGTGGCTGTTTCGCACGATGTCATACTTTTCTCGAACCTTGATAAACCAAAAATGGAAGAAACAATCACACGTTTTTTTTTTCAGTGAAGGTACTCTCGCGACTAATTCTACCAGTTTGTTGTCCCGCGCACTTTCTTGCTTTCTTGCGCGAGAAAATAGTCCTGTACTCAAGGTGGATTAATTTGTTCTTGTTTTTTCATTACATCTTTCTTCTCCTTGTAATTAGAGATATTTTTTTTCTTTTGCTGTTGTGTACACGTCCGATACAAATTCTCACAACGTCGTCACGATGTGTTGGTCTAAATCTTCACTAAGACATCCGTTTGAGCCTGAATTCATCTTCCTTTAGTCTTAAAGCTCAACTTCCCTGAATGTTAAAGCCCCCTGGTGGTCACAAACCCCTTTTAAGGAACTGTACGTCAGACCACATATGTGCAGCAGTTAATATAAAAATAACTGAAACATATTATTCTTAAAGCACGCATTTTATTTTGTGTTAAACTACCGAAAAAGCGTGAACCTTAACATGGCTCCTGGAAATTCTAATTTCTTGGCGTCTTCACTTTTACTGTTATGTTTGTTGGGGTTCGCAAGTACAGCACCAGCAGGCAACAGTACAGTTGGCTCCGTAGAAAAAAAGAAATTATTCATTACTGGCGATCGTATCGAAGTGATTATTACGTCAACCAAAGAGGATACGAACGTTTCACTGAAGCAAATTTTGCAGAGGCTGCAGAGACTGGAGTCGGTAAACGCTGAAAATAAGAAACTGGTCAAAGATGTTCAAGCTTTGAAAGGACAAGTCCAGACATTGGAGGGCAAAGGTGATTTGCTCCTTTATCTATTTAGACGACCATGTTGTGATAGTGATATGTAAGTTGGTAAAAAGTATGACGTGCTAGCACTTTTCTTTGCTCGATTCTTTAAGCGTCGTTTGCTTATGTTTCTCATGTCAACAACTGTGTCACGCCTGAGATGAATAATGGTGTACATTGATTTCTTTGTCACTTTTGTCCTCAGGGAGCAGAGGAATCGTTTTGGACTGTATTTCTCGTTAGATCAATTGTACAATTGTAGCGCTAATCTATCTGTTGCTGATTCAAATCACTGTACGTAACCTAACTGCAAAAATGCGGTATGTTGAAATCTTATACTATCCTCACGACCATATGCCGCATACAGTAATAACTGTGGGCTATCACTCGTAGAGTCTAATTAACAGTCACTTACAATTTTAACGGATCGTACAACGGCCATTTTAGCGGATAGGACTTCAATAGGCGCGTAAAACTATTGCATGTTTACAGCTCGATCACGCACAGTGATTTGAATCAACAACAGATAGATTTGCGCTTCAAATATGCTGTGAATTAACTGGAAACGCTGTCAAATAGGGCTCCCTGTGCATTGTCACGCAATTGTTTTCTGTTTTGTTTCGTTTTTTTTTTTTTTTTTTTTTTCTAATGCAATTATATTCAAAACACTGAAAACTAACACACATCCTCAGAAGTCAAGTGGTTTATTGTTAACACGGTACCAACGGTGACAACCAAATAAGAACGTGCTATTCCGAGACACGACGTGACTATTTGATAATTGAATGAGTGACTGTTTATGGATGATATGAAAATTTGCCTCTTGAATGAAACAAAATCATCCCTCTTCCATGTTTTCATAAGTTAATAACAGTTCATTTTTCTCCAGCAGGAAAAAAGCCAGCATATTTTCCTTTGTATGTTGTTTGGGAAAACAAGGGTATCATGTTACAAACTTTGCGAGGAAAACAAAAGTATCAAGTTACAAATGTTGGCGTTGAAAAAATAAAATTATCACGTTTGGTAGTTCAACGTATCAATGAATTAAAAATAAACGAAATTCAACGCAAAACACCACAGTAAAATTCAAAACCTTCTTGACAAACAGTAATTGTAAGCTATTTTTTTATTTTATTTCAAAACACTGAAAACTAACACACATCCTCAGAAGTCAAGTGACTCGTGGTATAGAAGTAACACTGGCAACTAAATTTAAATTCAATTTAAGATTAGTTGCTTCGGTCACTTCTAAGGATGTATGAGAAAAAAAACTTAAATAAAGGGATTTATGCCACAGATACTACCGAAACAAATGCATTAGACTTCAATTCAAAGACAAGCGTGGTGGTTGACTTCGGTGCCAAACGTGAAAGACTTTGGTCACTTGGCTTTGTTTGTCAAAACAAAAAGGTGAACGTATGTTGCCACATTCCAATGCGTCATTGAACTTTTGCATGTTCTGTAAATGGCTAGCAAAGGGCAAACTGTACAGTACCGCAAATGTTCCCCAGACCGCGAATGATCTCCAAAATGGATCGCAAAATGATCCCGAACCGCAAATGATCCCGCCATAGAATCAAAGCTGAAGCATCTCCAGCTAGCAACGCGAAGCCACTAGGCTCTGCAAAACTTGCATGTTTATCTACTAAAATGGTAACTGGTCCAGTTAAAAATGGCACTTACTTCAGAGGGTGAGCTCAATCTGGGACTCCCTTCCCTCCACTGGAACTTATCATACTCGTCACCAGGGGTCCCGAGCTTAATTATCAACCTTCTTCCATAATGTCAGGTGGACCTACCCAATAAAATTGCAAAATAACCTGTTGTATTCTTGTTTTCCACATTGTTGGTACACTACTTAACTTAACTGTCGTCCTGTTTAATTAATGGATTTCTTCGTTCATTTTGATGGTGTAGTTGGAACCACCTTCTTGTTTCCCCGACAAGGAGTAAACGACTACGTCATTATCCGTGGCACCATGCCGAGACTCTCATCTTTGACAGCTTGTTTGTGGATGAAAGCGACAGATGTGAATGAAGGAACTCCTTTGGGTTACGCTGTGCCTGATCAGTCTAACGAGTTTATCATCTACAACTACAACTCATTTATGTTGTTCATTGGAGGTAAATACAGGTCAGTTAAAATGCCTATTGCCAAGTGTAAGGACAAGAATGTCTACTCTGGCGATAGATGCTTGCTTAATGGTTTATGATCCCAACAAAGCTTCCTGGATATCTCTGTCCTTCAAGCCAAAACTTTTGAAGACCTTGCGGGAATAGGCTGAGGCCAAGGTTTTTCGCTTGATCTGGGGTCTTAGTTTCACTATTTTACTGATAGCTTCTTCCTCGTGGATAAGAAGTCCCCCACCCCCCGCCACCATCCCCCAGTCCGCACCAGTTTTCCATGTTGCCCAACAAGTTGGCATATATATCCCAGGGGACTATTCTGGAAACTGCGAGGTTAGCGTGCTATGCTCATAATCAAGAACATAACACAAAGATGGCTTAGTGGTGAGAACGCTCGCCTCCCATTGACCAATGTGAACCAGGCTCGATTCCGACCTTGCACCATATGTGGTTGAGTTTATTGATGTCCTCGCCCTTGCTCAAAAGGATATTCGTAAAATACTCCCGGTTTCGTCTTTTCAGGATTGCTAGCTTTTAGTGTCACGCCATTCAAAATATACCAAAATAAAAGTGAAAACCGTTAAATAGCTAAAGTTCAGAATCTGGGAAAAGAAAGAAAATAAATATGCAAAGACTCTCTCCAAGATTCATGTCAGAGCAACTATTCTTTGGCAAGATATGCGGAGATATTTTCTTATAGAGATTTGTATGGAGACGCCATGCTGGTGCCCATCCAGATTGGCACCAACACGACGGTCAGAAAACAACAGGAAGATCTGTCATTGTGTTTTGCAACAAAAACTTGATCGAGTTCACGCAAACAAGTTAAAATAGAACTTTTTCTAATACGTGTACTGTTCCTTCAGGGACGTTATAGCGATCAGAAGCAATCGAAATAAGATTTTTCCTTGCTCAAAATATATCGTTTGATGTCTTGTTTTCTTCCAGGATGACGTCTGTTTCTGCTATTGATGGGAAGTGGCACCACATCTGCGCAACATGGGAAAATACCGCTGGATCTTGGAAATTGTACAAAGATGGTGCTGTTGCAGCTCAAGGTCAAGGACTGCAGACTGGTAAGAATATAACTTTAATACTGTGATTGTGGCAGAGAAATGACTATAAGGATGTGAACCGCTAGGTGTACCTTGATAACAACGCGCGGATTTGGTACAATCAACCCTTTCAGCTCTGATTCAATTCTGAAGGCTCAAAACAGTTTTTCGGTTTTTTTGAGACTTTAAAGTGCCTCTGTGACAAAAAATAAATTATTTTTTTCTGTGGATTTCAAAACTATGTTAACTAAACACTAAGTGACCCAAGTTTTAATCCTTGATTTAGAAAAGGCACCTGTTTATTTTAACTGGAACTTTCCAATTTAATGATCCGCCATTACTAAATTTAAGTTCTTGAGAGAGCTGGATCGAGGAGAAAATGACGTCAAAGGCTCACTAGTTTAAGAATGCAATGCGTGTGTACGCTGCAGAATTAATATGCAGCACGGGAGTTTTGGGCTTTCACACTTTTAAACTCGCACTTTGCATACATAATAAGCTGCGTTCACACGCTGAAATTTTAAGCTGGTGAGCCTTTGACGTCACTTTTCCCGTATCCAACCCTCTGAGGTCAAATCGGTCAGGTTTGAACGTGAGTAATGGTGGATCGTGAAATCCAAAACTTACACTCAAAGTAAACAGCCTTTGGATAAAAATGAAAGCTAAGAATTTTGCCAGTCAAGTGTTAAGCAGACACACTTTCAGAATCTCAAGAAAAAAAGGAAGTGATTTTTTTGATCACAGGGGCACTTTAAGAACTAGTTGCATTTTTCAGGCCTGAAACTATACTGGTTTGAATGGCCGTGCTATTTTCTTCAATGTAACTCTCCATTGTACCATTCATTGGGTTTAAGCCAAACATTCACGTTGCACTATTTTTACATGGCAATAAACTTGACCCTCTTTTTACCATCAGTTGCATCTATCTCAAAAACTAAGGCGATGACCCCTTCTTTTGTTTATGATACATTTTTTATCACATACAGAGAGAGAAACAGGGAAAATTAGAAAAAAAGTATGTGGAGCAGATTTTGATTAAATCTAAAACAATGGAAGTTCAAGATTGGACAAAATTCCACGCTGCAGTACTTTGCTGTTGCTGTTGAATTTTTTTTTTTTTTTTGCATTAAAAAAGATTGATCACTGGATCAATTTTTTAAACATTAGTTTCGTGAATAAGGAGTTTTTAGCGCGCGTTGTATGCGCAAATTAAAACTTCCACTTTGCAAGATCGTATTTTGCGCATGCGTTAAGGCGGTACGCTGCTTAGTAAAGCACGCAATTCGATGGAAATAAACGTTAATATCTGCGAAGAGCGTTTTCTTTTCCGCTGTTGTCATTAGCGGCATAAACGGTAGAACAAGAGTACCAAAAATACTTCAAGGTGAAGCTGGCCTACTAAACAAAAAGAAGATGCTGTGGAGTGGAATTTTGTCCAATCTTGAAATTTTCATTTTTTTAGATTTAATCAACATCTGCTCCACAGATTTTTTTCCTAATTTTCTCCGCTCTTCTGTTTGGTCTAATACTGCCAAGAAGAATGTGAACAAATTACAATTAGTATAAAATTTTACTGCGCGTAACGTTGCTATTAAGCGTAAATATGATTATGTTACACCTCTACTTAAATCGTTAAATTGGTTACCCGTCAAAGACCAATTATATTTTAGAGATGCTGTATTAGCTTTCAAGTACATGTCGGAACTAGCCCCTGGGTACCTTAATGATAAATTAACTACACGAAGTACTGTAAGTAACAAAAACAGAAATTCACAGATGAAATATCCCTTTATTAGTGCAGAGTGCACTATTGGGATGGTTTGGGGGTTGACACCGCTAAAGCACTATGGCAATATGGCAATAAATCACTAAGGCCTTATGGCAATAAGGTGTAAACTGTAATGTTTGTTTAATTAATTAATTTCAATTAATTAATTAATTAGCCTTGTTTTGAGCTGGTGGGGTAGGTACCTTTGATTGCTACGTAAAACGTACCATACTTACATTACTTTGTTCGTAACATCAGAAAACTATATACATGTATGGTTCCAATATTCTCTTGTTATCCTTGTGGTACTATTCCGCTCTTAAGAACAAAAGCAATTTGCTCGAAGCGCATGCGCAGATTGATTAGCATTAGTGCTGACTATATTTTAGGTAAACGATACATTTCATACACAATTACACTTGAACGTTAAGTGCTTTTCCTTGTGGTAGAACACAACATGTAAGACGCATGCGCTCTAGCACTGTCAGCATGATACAATCCGTTCTCGAGTTCAGCATTCATGCGTGCGATACCACACTCCTCTTAACGGGCGATAGCAGTTATATTTCAGGTAATGCCAGTTTTTTTTCCTTTTTAGTGCAAAGAACGCTTTTGTGACAGCGTATCGTTTGGAATCATCCCTAGCTCGGTTAAAAAATGTCGTGTGCTATTTTCAAACTATTTCGTGTTTGCTAAGCTTTAAAGAGGGAAACGAATGGATCTCCTAAGCCGCCTGTTTATTTTCTCCCCCCATGAAAGAGAACAAGTTCACAAGTGTATTCACCCTAAACATTTCCGAGTTAGCGACATTAAAAGTACCCGGTAGTAATATCGTGACAAAAGAAACTTCTCAAATATTCCTGCAGACACTATGGCACTCACGGAAACCGGAAATAAATTTAGTCAGTCTTTGAGGGGACTCATTCACCGATGTAAGATATAAATAATATCGGTGAAGTTGAAACGCTTCTCGGTTGTCTCAATCGATAACATTGTGTATTTTGAACTGGTTTATTGTTAACACGGTACCAACGGTGGCAACCTAATAAGAACGTGCTATTCCGAGACACGACGTGACTATTTGATAATTAAATTAGTGACTGTTTATGATATGAAAATTTGCCTCTTGAATGAAACAAAATCATTCCTCTTCCATTTTTAACATAAGTTAATAACAGTTCATTTTTCTCCAGCAGGAAAAAAGCCAGCATATTTTCCTTTGTATGTTTTTGGGAAAACAAGGGTATCATGTTACAAACTTTGCGAGGAAAACAAAAGTATCAAGTTACAAATGTTGGCGTTGAAAAAATAAAAATTATCACGTTTGCTATTTCAACGTATCAATGAATTAAAAATAAACGAAATTCAACGTAAAACACCACAGTAAAATTTAAAACCTTCTTGACAAACAGTAATTGTAAATTATTTTTGGACCTTGAACTAACAAGTTACATACAGGCAGCTGATGACTCAAAATGTACTTACAGTCCAGCATAACACTCTGCACTATCTGAGATTGTCTCACTAGTATGTAAGAAAACTTGAAGAATAGTTTTTCCCCTGCTGTGTTTTTAGATTGATAGCCGGCGCGTTCGATCGCAACATCAACATCTTTCAGAATTTTCCTTTACGTCCCAGGACAGGGTTTTAAAGTGGCACAGTACGACCAAAAAATCAATTGTTTTCTTTTCTTTGGATTTCAAAAATATTTTAACTAAACACTAACTGACCCAAGTTTTAAGTTTTGATTTTTTAACAGACACCTGTTTATTTTAACTGGAATTTTCTTACTAATTGGTCCGCCATTACTAACTTTAAAATCTTGAGAGGGCTGGGTCGAGGAGAAAATGACGTCAAAGACTCACTAGTTTAAGAATGCAATGCGTGTGTACGCTGAATTAATATGCAGCACGGGCTTTCAGGCTTTTAAACCCGTGTTTTGCATGTATAATAAATTGCGTTTACACGCTGAAATTTTAAGGTAGTGAGTAAATGACGTCATTTTCTCAAGATCCAACTCCTGAGGTCTAATCGGTCAGTTTTGAACGTGAGTAATTGCGGACCGTGACGGAGCAATCCAAGAATACATTGCTTTCTTCTCTAGGTCACGTGATCCGTGGTGCAGGATTCTAGTGCTTGGACAAGAGCAAGACGGAGTAGGCAGAGGATTCTACGCGCCACAGAGCTTTGTTGGTGGAATGACGGGTGTTAATATATGGGATCGAGTCATACATCACCAAGAGATTGCCAGAATGTCGAAATCATGCCTGACGGGAGAGGGTAACGTGTACAAGTGGTCTGATTTTAAACCTCACATAAAAGGTGGAGTTCAATTGGTTTCGCGTTCGTGTACAATTTAAAAGAATGATTTTTTAAGGATAAAAGAAGGCAACACGACCATAAGAAAGTTGTGTTTGCTTACTACGATTTTGGAAGGTGAATCATTTTTATGGCGTCACTATTTTTAGTTTGCAAAATTTTTCTCAGAAAAGATACTGTAGGAAGGAAAATGAAAATGTCACATTGAAAAATAGATATATGAGCATCAAATGAAGGCAAATAAATGACAGATAAAAAACAGTGTCCGCCGAACAATATTGTAAAAGAAAGACTGTCGTTGAGGGTGGGGGGAGGGGGGGGGGGTCCGATCTCTTCTACAAATAGATGACAACGTCTTCATCCCCTTTTAAATCTTTTTCTTTGTACTTCTAGAGAAAAGTTACCTATTACAGCATCTACACTATTTACACTTTTTAACGGCTTACACTTCTAAACCAAAGATTCTGTACTCGCTAAGTTATGTTCACCTGGTCGAAACTGTCAGTAATGTGTAGCTTAGTATCCGCGGTATCCGGTCATCTCACCATCAGGGAGTTCCGCTACCAGTCAACTCGCCACCAAGCTAAGTCACCTCGTCAGGAAACACCGACAAAAACACAAACTAAAGTAAAGTAGTCCAGGTGAATTGGCTGTTCGAACGAGAGTAAAGTAGTCGAGGTGAATTAGCTGTTCAAACGAAGTTTGTTTGCACGTCTTTATGGAAATTACGATGTATTGTATTGTCACACGAACCCACGAGCTCTAACCTTTAAACCCTATTATGTTTAAGTAAAGGATATGACGATGAGGATGATTACGATGTCAACATTTTGTCATGACGTGATCTGATAAGTGGCATGAACTGTGTAAGTGATTTATACCACAGGCCTCCCAAACTCACGATTCGAGGAATCGATCAAATATTAATGATTTATGTACGCGTATCGAGTGAGACGTGACTGACTTACGTGCGCGGTGTTGTGTTACACATTGGGCCGTTGAGAATTTGAGCGCTCTACAAGGCATTGTATGGAATTTAAAATAACGAAGGATAAAATCTCACAACGAAATAAAATGTTACTTTTTTGGAATAAAACTAAGTAAATGAACTCACCTTGCCTTATTTCTGTTGTCCATTTGGCCTATTTCGTCGTTTTTGGGGGTTTTCAGGTGTTTGTCTTAGCTTTCTATAAACGAAGTCAAGGCTGGACACTGCTGTCTCGAAAGACCTGATCCGAGAGGCCGTTTTCTCGCCGAAATTCGAATCCGCTGTTCGATTTTTCCCTCCAACGCAAAGAAGGATAGTCCATTGGTCCTCTTATCCGGTCGGCTTGGAAAAATCTTTAAACTTTCCCCTCCAATTCGAACAATTTCTGCTTCACTGCTGGAGGTTTCAACTGTTCAACGCACCGTGTGACCATCCAACATACTACGCCACAGTTTGAATCAACATTAGCGACCGCTCCTTCGTGACAAATGTGACTTACCAGACGGGTGCACAGTCTGGGAAGAGAATTGTATTTTAACGGAAATTTTTGACTGTGCACCCGTCTGGTAAGTCACATTTTTGTCCCGAAGGAGCGGTCGCTAATGTTGATTTCAAACTGTGGCGTAGTATGTTGGATGGTCACACGGTGCGTTGAACAGTTGAAACCTCCAGCAGTGAAGCAGAAATTGTTCGAATTGGAGGGGAAAGTTTGAAGATTTTTCCAAGCCGACCGGATAAGAGGACCAATGGACTATCCTTCTTTGCGTTGGAGGGAAAAATCGAACAGCGGATTCGAATTTCGGCGAGAAAACGGCCTCTCGGATCAGGTCTTTCGAGACAGCAGTGTCCAGCCTTGACTTCGTCTATAGAAAGCTAAGACAAACACCTGAAAACCCCCCAAAAACGACGAAATAGGCCAAATGGACAACAGAAATAAGGCAAGGTGAGTTCATTTACTTAGTTTTATTCCAAAAAAGTAACATTTTATTTCGTTGTGAGATTTTATCCTTCGTTATTTTAAATTCCATACAATGCCTTGTAGAGCGCTCAAATTTCTCAACGGCCCAATGTGTAACACAACACCGCGCACGTAAGTCAGTCACGTCTCACTCGATACGCGTACATAAATCATTAATATTTGATCGATTCCTCGAATCGTGAGTTTGGGAGGCCTGTGTTTATACAACTAAACAAAGTAGAACAAATTTCAATCTCTTTTGGCTTGTGGTTTAATGTTATTAGTATTAAATTTTTGGTGTCGAGGTGACTTTGCTTGCCAGGATTGGTGGCGAGATGGTACCAAACTAGCATCTAGCCCTACTTACCTACTTACGTAGTCCACGCTAAGGAGCACCACGGGTGCCATATTTTCCTTCGACCGAATACCAGAGTCGAAATCTTTTTTTATTTTGCATTTTAGCTACGATTCCAAGGGACCAAAATGAAGCAAAATATAGTAATTACAAGAAAGATCTCTACAGAATTACGTCAGGACAATGAACAGACAAACTCACCTAAGATTGCTTTGCAACCGTTATCAGACAAAACCACAGGCTTGTTTCTTGAAAAAGAAGGGCCACCCTGCTGGTTACGCCTTTTCCATAGTCTTATATTTGAGTAATCAGTAGTTTCAATACCATGGGCTTCACCATCAAGCTGAATTTCAATAAATCGAAAGTGGCCTAATTAATACAGATGTTTCTTAGTTCCAGTCTTAGTTGTAGTAATACAAATTGCCATAACGTCGTCAAGATGTGCCCGGCTAAATTCTCCACACAGTCCGTTTGAGCCTGAATAGCGAGCGTCGAACATCGCCAGAGGCCCCCCAAACGGCAAAGTCCGGTAGAAGGTTTTGTATGAGCGCGTTGTCTTTAGACCAGATAATCAGACAAAAAAGGGAAAGATTAATGGTCTAGGTTTTTTAATAGCAGATACTGCTACTGCGGATTATGTAAAACAGATTCAAGGCGTTCAGAAAAGAGCCTTAATGTCACAAATTCTACGAAGTCCTTACAAAGCGGCAGTGACACACGGACATGCAGATCCCAAAACCTTTAGTAATTGGAGGTCGCAAACTTTTGGCGCGGCGGTTGCGACTAGCCGATCAGAATACTTATTACTGACTGAATGAAAAATATTACGAAGAAATTTATCTGCTGTTTACCCTGGTCTTGAAGAATTAAGTGTACTGTACAATCATGAGGACCAAGATATTAATAGCGCCATTTATCCGACCACATAAACAAATCTCTGACTGTATGTGCGCAGACTACTTATATTTCATAGCTATGTTTGGCGAGGGCTAAAACATTTTTTTTTATCATGCGAAGACATAGCAGGCCATTTTCATCACCGCAAGGCAACGAATCGTATCAGATATACGGTAATTCTTTATTAGGGATTTCTTTCGCTAGCTGACTCTCTTGTGAATGACGGGTACAATTATAATATATTTTTTTTCTGCTATGCAGGCATAGAGTGTGTTCTTAAACAGCACACATGGGAAGCCCATCATATTTCATATATTTTGCGCCCTCCTTCAAAATCTGTATTTTTATGATTCCAAGGTAATTGTCGTGGGTTTTCCCGGCATTTTGAGATAGAGAGGCCATCAAATCGAGAAATTAATCGCTAAGTATCTTCCTCACAAGTCCTGTGTTGTGTTTGTCTGAGTCACATCGGGGGTTAAATTTTCCTGGCGTCACGCTTTAGGACTTCCCTTAGTGTTAAAGTTCAACTTTCCTGCGTGTTAAAGGATTGAAAGCTCACTGTTCTTCTCAAACGCCTTTTAAGGAAGTGTAAGCCATCAGACCATATATAAGTACAGCAGATTATAAAGACAACTGATACATCGTCCTTGAAGTTGCGAAGGCGAACATTTCGTGTTAAGCTACCGAAAAAAACGTGAACCTTAACATGGCTTCTGGAAAGTCCAGTTTCTTGGCGTCTTCACTTTTACTGCTATGTTCTTTGGGGTTTCCAAGTACAGCGCTAGCAACAACAGGCAACAGTAAAGATGGCTCCGTAGAAAAGAAGAACGTCATCATTACTGGGGAGCGCATTGAAGTTATCATTTCGTCAACCAAAGAGGATACGAATGTTTCGCTGAAACACATTTTACAGAAGCTGGAGTCGTTGAACGCTGAAAACAGGAAACTGTACAGGGACGTTCAAGCTTTGAAAGTACAAATCCACACATTGGAAGGCAAAGGTAATTTACTGGGGGTTACTCGATTTAGGCAACAATGCATACGTGGACATTTGCAGTGCTTACTAAGTCTTTTAAGAAAATAACGGCATTTGTTAATTTATAGGACATGGTTTCTTTGTTGCGAACGTCATCGTCAGTTACAGAATGTTTGAAAAACCGTAAGTTTGGAGACAAAGTAACAACTACTAGGCGAAGCATGCATAATTAAATTATGATTAATTGACAAGACATTGATTACATATTTGAGTGAGTTACAAAAGTGTTGCAAAGGAAATAAAGCCTAAAGGTTGAGACGTGATGAACTAGTTGATTTAAACTGGGCTTTCCCCAATTCAATTTATATGCGTAGCGTCCTTAAGTTCAAGTTGAAATTTAGTAGGGCGGAATCCAGGATTTCGAAACAATTCGCAGGGCAAGATTGACGACAACGTTCTCATCTTTGTAAGTGTTTGAAGATGTACGAGGACTAGTCTGAAGAGAGATGTTTACGGTCGCGTGTGGAAAATATCCTGTAACTGACGATGATATTCGAAACATCGAAGCATTTCTTATAAATTTCCAAAAAATGTAATTTCTCTTTGCCTGCCCAAGTTTCGCGGGAAAAAAAATTAAAACCCAAGCGCTCATGAAAAATATTTTTTCCACTAGAAATTGTGCGAGGAACATATATAAACCTTTAATTATTTGAAACGTCGATGAGGTGACCTTTTCTTTATATATTTTTTCCTTCAGGGTCAGAAAATCTCTAATTACAAAAACACGCCAAACCTACACCTTGCAAAATAATCTCTTCGAAACCCTGACTTTGAAGCGTTTCGTCACTCCAGCGTAAATAGCTACCACACATCGGCAGTTGTAAAATCTATTCTTTAACAATCCAGCTTCATGATGTTAAAGTTTCAGCGAAATCGAACAAAACCAGAATTAAATAGAATTTTTCTTGTGACCTTGATTTATCGCATTGCGCAACAAAGGAAGCGATGGTCGCCCATAGCAACCAAAACACACAAACATAACATCATCGGACATTTCTGTAAAGATAATCCACAATAATTGTCCGAGAACTGAAACTTGAATAGGAATATCTTTTCGAACTTTTCTTAGGTTATTTAGACGAAAACAGGACCTCAGTGGGCTAAAAAAAACAACGAAAGAAAAAACATTCACTGAAACATATATAAATGCGAGGTGCGAAGAGCCGATGATTTATTCATGGTGGCATTCATCACGTACAAGATGAAAAAGCTTACTTGTGAATAATTTCGACCTTAGAAGCCAGCAACTTGTCCCATGTTACTTTCTTTATACTTCCAAATGCCCTGGTTTCCATCTCCGAACGTTCTGGCCCCGAGTTTTGAGCAAATAAACGTTTCGTCGACGGTGACCGCCATGATGAATTTATGCACAGGCGTTCCAACACCGCCAAAATTCAAACTTTGCCCCTTAGTCGCGCATACCATCATTCACTGGCAACATTCAAATATCAATTGAAACATACAAGCCTTCAGTTACAGCATTCATGTCAGGCGTTTAAAATGCACTCACAACAATCAAACATAACTCCAAACATGCAATCAATTAAGTGAAACATTCAAAGCAGGCATGCTAAATTTACTTACAACATTAGGACTTGCACTTTAAACAAGCGGTCATTCAATTCCAACTCTCATTTCGGACATTCGACTTTCAATTCGACATTCCATTCAAACATTCGTTAAAACATTCAATACAAATATTCAATCCAAACATTCAATTGGAACATTAGATTCGAAAATTCAACATTCTATTCGAGATTCATTTCAAAGATTCAATTATTCAATTCGAACATTCAATCTAAACATTCAATTCGAACATTCAATTTGAACATTCAATTCGAACATTCAATCCGAACATTCACTTCGA
>JAHPZR010049005.1:7500-11754 GCA_019787425.1 Platygyra sinensis | reverse complement strand
GAATAGCCAAGTTATGAAAGAAAGGGAAAATTTGCATTTCATGTCCCTCTTAAATCGGCAACAGTCAAAATGGATTTGCTGGTTGCCAAGTGACGAGCGAAAAACAAGTCTTATGTCAGTCAAAAACGCAACCATAAATGAAAAACGCTCAACTGCGCAAAACCTTGCGCAGTTTGGTCTGTAATCCTACGTTAAAAACTGAGGTATCTATGCCTGCACTTGACAGGACTGAGTTAATCCACCTCCCTATTGTGGTAGTGGCCACCGGCTTATGAGGCTATAAAATAAACAACTTTGTACTGGATCGTAGTTTTTTAGTACGCAAAATAAACTCAGCTAATGTAGACGTGGTACATAAAGATGGCTTTTTTGGCAAAACATAAACTTGACTTCAAGCGGTTTACCCGGTTTTGAGGTCTTTAAACGTTCTGCTATAACAAAACTTATGCAATCTTGAGATTGTTTTTTTAAAAATTAAGATCTAATGCGTACAACGTCTGCTCTCTTTGAGCAGAAGATAAAGCACAACGCATCACAGTTTTCATTGTCAGAGTCTTTAAATTAAGTTTTTTTTAAAGGGAACAAAGTCCTTAAATAACTGGTAACTCTGGCAGCATTCCAAGACGAAGAATAACTTGGACGTGGAGTCCTGAGATAGCAAATTCCCGAAAGAAGCCTGAACACATCTGGATGAGAACCAAGATTAGCATCGTTAACAGGATACAAAGTTAAAGAGCAATTTACGAATCTCGCTTCGTAATGACCATACTGACCAACATCAAGGGGAGAAGATTACTACCGTAAATTCTCTAAAAACCCCTTTTTTTTCCGAGGAAGAAAGTTATTAGGCCGGCCCTCTTCCCACCCCCCTTATTGCACTCAATTAGGTTAGTAAATTTTAGATAGTGTTTGCAAAGCAATCGCCACTGGAATACTTTATGCGGACTGATCCGGTATGGCTCATTCACGTCCCGAAATTTTGATTTTTTTTTCTTTGGCTGCATGACCATGGCCGCCAACTTTATGTACTTAAACTTTTCCACTCAAATATTCACATAAGACAGTCATTGATCTGGTCCAAAAGAGGAAGTAGGTAAGCATAACCCTGTCTTTTTCTTCCTCTTCTTTGATACGGGTAATTTGTTTCGCTAGGAATTAAATAAGGCCTTCTCTTAAATAAGCCTACCCTCTCTCATAAGTCCCCACCCTTCAAAAGTGCTTAAAATATGTATGCTCCCGGGGACTTGAGAGAGGATTTACGGTATCTGCGAGGATAAACATAACACAAGTCGGCGATCTTTCAACATTTCACTTGCACAGGATGTTTCTTCCCCCTTTTGCCCCTTGGCAGTCTTTTCTTAATGCTGCAAGGTTAGGGCAAATGGTCCTGTCTCACTTTTTTACACGCTGATTAGACTTCAATTTCGGTTCACCAGTTTAATGTGGCGCTGTAGTAGTGCTTATCTTATTATGCTTTACACACTAGTCGATACAAATCGTGGCTTTTCGTATAGGCGGAGCTGTCATGCTAGCGAAAAGGGTTATTCTGATGCGCAAATTCGTGCTCTTGGTCGTTGGAAATCAGATGCATTTAGGGTTTATTTGAGCTCAGATACTTTACGCTAAGTAATTACTTGATGTGCGCACGTATTGAAGCATGTACGTAGGTCGGACCTGAATTGGGCTGCTACCTGCCAGAGTTTAACAGCACGGACATTGGCCGCTACTTCGCGGACAGTAATAGCGGGACTTATTTGCCGTGGTTCTACTCTAGGGGCTCGCGCAATATAGGTCAGACAAGCGCTGCTTTGTTGTTTTCCTAGGTCTGAGTATCGTATTTTGTCTCCTATTTCGGTCAAGATATTCACTCCCAAACTTATTTTTCGATGCTCCATGTAATTGTTCAGATAAGGGCTGCGGTTTGATTGTCGTCATTCTTCTGCTCCTTAATTCCCTGATATGATTCTAGTTGTTAACAGTTATTTCGCTTTTCGCCTTCCACGCGAGCTTTTGCTTCTTTTGTGGGGTTTCAGCCGCCGAGGTGTGGTCGATATATGTGTTTAGATGAGAGCATGCAAACACGGTTGTCACGTCACACTTTCTGTGTTTTCCCGGCACAATTTGAAAGCATTTCAAAACCGGTAGTCTAACTCTCAAGTAAAAATATTAAGGAATTCAAATGAAGAAAATTTTTCCAAGTTTTGATTTGGGGATTGACCATATCTTTCCCCCTTACCCGTAAAAAGAAAGCAAAAGAAAGAAGAACAACAGCGCTTTGCATGCCTTGATGTTAGTGAGCTTGACGATCTCGTCGAGGGAGCTCAAGCGAAGACAACAAAATACTATATGTGCAACAAAATACGCAGCAAACGTTTTTCAAAGTAATTTTTGTATTTTTGAATTTTACTGTAGTAATTAAAATTACTACACTAAAATTCTTAAAATCACATTCTGTTTTTAAAAAAAGATGTACAATAAAATTAAACGCGAACTATATGCTGCAGACTGCGAATGCGAAATCTGTTCAAATTGAATTTTACACGGCCGATCGGTTGCCGTGTTTTGGCTGTCAAATGTTCAAAACATGACCATCAAAACTTGGAAAAATGTACCAGACAGCTCACCAGAATTATGGATTTAATGCCCTTCGACTAAACTGCATTAACTCAACCCTGCCTGCTTGTGCTATGATTCCAAACCAACTTCGCAAGGCACGTTAAGCGATTCAACTTCTCAACCATCTTCTTGGGCTGCCAAATCCGGCAAGTTCGGGTAACTTTCAAGAGCGATTAAGCACAGTGAATTCATCTTGAAGTTCTTTCCTTACAGAGTCGTAAATGTTTTGAATATTACCTTTGTTTCACCGAGCTTTAGGCATTTTTCCCAATGATTTAGAAGGCTTCAAAGCTGAAAATCGCTTTCATTTACATAATCGCTTGCTTACTGACGATTTTGCCACAAATTTTGACTTTGGTAACGCGAAATTTCATTGGTTCGTGCGTTATCATATGCACGTTTTGATTGGTTAGTAGAAAAGATGATTGTCTAGAAAGGGAAATTGAGAAAATTTATTTGGATCACGATATTAATAAACAAACTTTCCTTTCATTTGTCGAATTAAATTTAAGAAATATCTTATAACAGCAATAGAAAACTTTTTTCCTCTCTTTGCATAACCTGAGAAAAACACGAGAGGGGTGGGGAGAATTCTCCACAGTTATGAAAACCCTCAACTTCGTCTCGGGTTTGCATAACTGTCTTGAATTCTCCCAACCCCTCTCGTGTTTATATTGGGCTATGAAAACATAGAAAGCGTTACCTATTGCTTAAAATACAATAGAAGTTAGGAGCGCTCAAGTTAAACACGCAACAATAAACATTTTTGGACAACACGTTTTCTGAAGAGACTTTAATGCTTGTTAATAGTAAATAGAAAAAAAAAATAATACACAAAGATTTGAAATGAATATACCAAAATTACAGCAACTACAAAATGTTTATCGCCGAATCAATCGTCTTCATGGTATTTAAAGTGCTTGTATGGCGAGGTCCTGTGGAAACGTCGAGATCGAAAATTCCGTCCAACACTTAGCGTGATACCGTTGAAGATAGAAATTCAACCAAAGGAAACACAACGACTTACAGATAATTCAATGACGTGAGTTTATCAAATATTCCAGGTGGGAGGCTGCTCAGTTCGTTTCCATCAAGAGACCTGAAATCAATTTAATTTTCTTTAATTGCAAAGCAGTAAGAACTAAGCAGTAAGCAATTTCTTAAATACTTCTGATTTTACTAAGACGGCCATGGAACACATGCTACTTAAGTGTTAAATTAAATTTAAGCAGGGGCCACTACATTAGTTCATTTCAACTTTTCTCGGTTTAAAAGGACTTGTTTTCACCCGAGCGATCTTTCTTTACCACAAATGTCAAGCGTATATAACATAACTTTGCAGATAGATTAAACAAGACTTAGCATTTTCAGAACTATTCTCTTTAACTCTTAAGTCACGAAGAGTACTATGGAGATGACCGTGTTATAGAGTTAAACATTGTGAGAATTCATGCCTAAAAGAACGAGCAAATGACTAAAACAGCTTAAAAGAAGTTATAGCTACAATATTCAATATTAATACCTTTGAAGTGCTAACTACGAGCAAAAAAATATCCGGCGGCAAATAAAGCATGTAAATATTTTTAGTCAAGACCGAGTAACAGTTAGTAGTAATAGGTCAGCATAATTAGCCGGATC
>JAHPZR010049005.1:0-2500 GCA_019787425.1 Platygyra sinensis | reverse complement strand
AGTGCTTTTATGGCGAGGTCCTGTGTAAACGTCGAGATCGAAAATTGCGTCCAATACTTAACGTGATACTGTTGAAGATAGAAATTCAATCAAAGTAAACACAAAGACTTACAGTGACCACAACCTCGTGAGTTTATCAAATATTCCAGGTGGGAGGCTGCTCAGTTCGTTTGCATGAAGAGACCTGAAATCAATTTAATTTTCTTTAATTGCAAAGCAGTAAGAACTAAGCAGTAAGCAATTTCTTAAATACTTCTGATTTTACTAAGACGGCCATGGAACACATGCTAGTTAAGTGTTAAATTAAATTTAAGCAGGGGCCACTACATTAGTTCATTTCAACTTTTCTCGGTTTAAAAGGACTTGTTTTCACCCGAGCGATCTTTCTTTACCACAAATGTCAAGCGTAAATAACATAACTTTGCAGATAGATTAAACAAGACTTAGCATTTTCAGAACTATTCTCTTTAACTCTTAAGTCACGAAGAGTACTATGGAGATGACTGTGTTATAGAGTTAAACACTGTGAGAATTCATGCCTAAAAGAACGAGCAAATGACTAGAACAGCTTAAAACAAGTTATAGCTACAATATGCAATATTAATACCTTTCAAGTACTAACTACGAGCAAAAAAATATCCGGCGGCAAATAAAGCATGTAAATATTTTTAGTCAAGACCGAGTAACAGTTAGTAGTAATAGGTCAGCATAATTAGCCGGATCAGTGTCGAGTAAGTGTCGAGTTAGGTCGAGGAAAATTATTGACATGATTAACGGTCGAGTCCATAACGTCACCTATTGTTATAACCTAGAGAAAAAATGCGCTCCTCCATACTAAGTAAGTGCCTAGCAAATGTCTAACTAGCTTGGTAAAAATGCGTTCCTGCATACTAATTCGTTACAGGTATACTAATGAGCGTCAATGTAGAACAATAAAAACAATAGACCTGCCCAGACTTGCCCAAGCTCTTTCAACCCTGATTAACTGGTGTAAAATCTATTAATTTTTTTTTTTATCTGACCTCTAAGCTTTGGCAATAAGAGAGAGAATTTATTCCTAGCTAACGTCTTGAAGTTTCTGCTCCGTTAGTTACATTTTGCAAACACGCAGTTAGTCTACTTTCAACTCTAGATTTACGTACAAGTTCTAACTGGAAAGGCCATGGGACAGCTCCACCATTGAAATTATAACAATAAAAGTTAGAAGCGCTCAAGTTAAACACGCGACAATAAATAATTTTTAACAACACGTTTTCTGAAGAGACTTTAATGCTTCTTAATAGTGAATAGAAAAAAAAATAGTACACAAAGATTTGAAATGAATATACCAAAATTACAGACTACAAAATGTTTATCGCCGAATCAATCGTCTTCATCGTATTTAAAGTGCTTTTATGGCGAGGTCCTGTGTAAACGTCGAGATCGAAAATTGCGTCCAATACTTAACGTGATACTGTTGAAGATAGAAATTCAATCAAAGTAAACACAAAGACTTACAGTGACGACAACCTCGTGAGTTTATCAAATATTCCAGGTGGGAGGCTCTTCAGTTTGTTTTGATGAAGAGACCTGAAATCAATTTAATTTTCTTTAAGTGCAAAGCAGTAAGAACTAAGCAGTAAGCAATTTCTTAAATACTTCTGATTTTACTAAGACGGCCATGGAACACATGCTAGTTAAGTGTTAAATTAAATTTAAGCAGGGACTTGTTTTCACCCGAGCGATCTCTCTTTACCACAAATGTCAAGCATAAATAATATAACTTTGCAGATAGATTAAACAAGACTTAGCATTTTCAGAACTATTCTCTTTAACTCTTAAGTCACGAAGAGTACTATGGAGATGACCGTGTTATAGAGTTAAACATTGTGAGAATTCATGCCTAAAAGAACGAGCAAATGACTAAAACAGCTTAAAACAAGTTATAGCTACAATATTCAATATTAATACCTTTCAAGTACTAACTACGAGCAAAAAAATATCCGGCGGCAAATAAAGGATGTAAATATTTCTAGTCAAGACCGAGTAACGTCACCTATTGTTATAGCCTAGAGAAAAAATGCGCTCCTCCATACTAAGTAAGTGCCTAGTAAATGTCTAACTAGCTAGGTAAAAATGCGTTCCTGCATACTAATTCGTTACAGGTATACTAATGAGCGTCAATGTAGAACAATAAAAACAATAGACCTGCCCAGACTTGCCCGAGCTCTTTCAACCCTGATTGACTGGTGCAAAATCTATTAATTTTTTTTTATCTGACCTCTAAGCTTTGGCAATAAGAGAGAGAATTTATTCCTAGCTAACGTCTTGAAGTTCCTGCTCCGTTAGTTACATTTTGCAAACACGCAGTTAGTCTACTTTCAACTCTAGATTTACGTACAAGTTCTAACGGGAAAGGCCATGGGACAGCTCTACCATTGAAATTATAACAATAGAAGTTAGGAGCGCTAAAGTTAAACACGCGAGAATAAATATTTTTTAACAACACGTTTTCTGAAGA
>JAHPZR010049004.1:0-14895 GCA_019787425.1 Platygyra sinensis | reverse complement strand
TTACACAGAATATCCACAGGTTTTCCACGTGTATTCTTTATCAACTAAACATAAGATGTTCTCTTCACAAATCTCTTTCTTTCGATTCTCTCGCACATGGTTTGTCGCTTACGTCATATAACATCTACAAGAATGTCCAGTCCTTTGGCGCGCGAACGCCTGACACTTAACATAAATTCCTCTACGTAACAACGTAATTTCACTACTTAACACTTCCCCCTAACTTTAAAAAGAAATGTCATCCGTGACGTTTAGCATGCGATACAAAAATATTCCTCTACAACAGCGGCTTGTGTTAGGATTGTTCAACACGTAAATCCTGGAGTGGGGTGATCAGGCCCAGCTCCTTACAGACCACTAGCTATCACAGTTTATCTGTCCACACGAATGTTCATGATTCTGTATCACAAAGACTATCTCTGGATAGTTCTCTCAGCATTCATAAAACGAATGTTTAAATACACAAAAGAAACCTAATTTTTTGTTTCTAAGTTCTCTGAGCAAGAAGAATGTATTACACGGGTTATTGTCTATCTGTACTGGAATGGTTGATATGGCACTTCCCATTGTGGCAATTGAGGCACAGCTGGATAGGGCATCCCATAGGGCATCATCATATTTGCCCTCCAGAACATCATGGGTACCGCAGGTGGAGTTAAAGCGGTCATTGGTGGTGGCAGCATACCGTACTGATTTACTGGTGGCGCAGGTGTATAGGGTACTGGTGGTGGTATTCCAAACTGGTCTATCTCAGTAGATGGTCCTGCATTAATCTCTCGTACGTAAGTTGGGTTCCCAGGACTGTCATATGTTAGCCGTTTGGGTCCTTGTCTTACCCGCTGAGGGCGACCTTGGTTACTAGCATCCTCTTCCATGCTTGTTTCTCCACCGATGGCTTGAGGTGTTTCAGTCGTTGGTACTTCATCAGGAGAATCAGTGATGGTAGCACTAGCCTCCATTTCGCCTGACACCTCATCAGAATTAACATTTGGGGAGTTTGGTTCTGCTCCCACTGCTTCTTTGCTTGCAGACTGTACTTGTATCTGGGATTGATCATTGCCATCATGTCCCCGTGATGGGTAATGAAGTGAAATTTCGGGAAGGTCATCATCGCTGTCATTTCCATCGCTGTGCTCGTCCTGTATCAGCTGCTGGCTCTCATCGCAACGATGAAGTGTTGGTGGTCTCAATTTCCTTACGGAAGGGAGCTCCTGCCACTGTTTAGGTGGAAGATGGTCACAAGGAAGTAACAGGTTTCGATGTAAGGTACGAATCTGTCCCTGGCCTGATTCTGGTCTCACGTCATAGACAGGGCTTCCCTCCCCTTTTCTTGCAATCACCACATGAATCTCATCTTCCCAGAAGGCACGGAGCTTTCCAGGTCCACCGCGAGGGGTAAGGTTGCGTACTAGGACACGATCTCCCACTTGCAGTGCTGAAGATCTCACTCGTTTGTCGTAATTCCCTTTTCCTCTAATGGCACTTTTCATGGCAGATTTTGATGCAAGTGAGTAAGCTTCTTGCATGGCAGTCTTCCATTTGGTCACATACTCAGCATGTGATCTGGCTCCCGTTCCTGGCTCGAGGTCAAAGATTGCATCAATTGGTAGTCGAGGGCTTCGACCAAACAACAGGAAAAATGGAGAAAAACCAGTTGACTCATGGACAGTGCAATTATATGCATGAATGAGCTTGTTCACATGGTCCTTCCAACTGGCTTTGCAAGTTTCAGGGAGAGTTCGCAGCATATTAAGTAGTGTGCGGTTCATCCGTTCGACCAAACCGTTCCCTTGTGGGTGATACGGGGTAGTTCTAGAATGCATAACTCCAGAAAGTTCCTCTAACCGCTTGAATAAACGATTTTCAAACTCCCCTCCCATGTCATGATGAAGCTTCTCTGGAAATCCAAAACGTGGGATAAAGTCATTGAAGATCCGATCTGCAGCGGTAACAGCGGTTTTGTTCCTCGTGGGATATGCTTGAGCATACTTAGTAAAGTGATCTACCACAACCAGAATGTACTCGTAACCCCCTGAACTCCGCTCTAGATGTACAAAGTCAATGGAGAGCATTTGAAGAGGAGCTGTTGTGACAATTGGCTGTAATGGTTCTCTTGTTGGTAGATTTGGACGTCTCTGTTTCAGACAGCGGCATGTATGATGGATAAAGTTGTCTATATCCCTCCTCATATGAGGCCAATAAAATCTCTCACGAGCCAATGCTAGCACCCTCTCAACACCAAGATGACCCATTTCTTCATGGAGTTCACGATACACAGTGCGTCGGAATTTCTGTGGAAGAACTATCTTCTGATTACGATACAGGATACCACTCTTCTTGTCTACATGAAGTTTGTGCCACTCATTCAGGAGCTTCCGAACCAAGGGCGGTTCCCTTTGCTTCTGCCCGACTGTCGGCTTCTGGTTTGTTTTGATGACTTTCAGAACACGCCCAATGTGAGGATCTTGTTCCTGTGCTCTCACTATATCCACCACTTTCACCTGATTGCAGCTTGCTGGTGACAGAATATCCATCTGATGGAGCTCCCCGTCGTCATCAGTCAGGGCCATCAACCAGATCGAGTCCCCACTTGACAATGTCTGAATTCCACAGATTGAGGCCTGCAAGCTCTCAGGAACTACCCTCTCAGTACAACTATCCATGTAGTCCTTGAAGTCGGCAGGTATCCTGGAAAGGCTATCAGCATCAGTGTTTAACTTGCCTGGTCTGTATCGTATTTCAAAGTTGAAGTCCGCGAGCTCTCCAACCCATCTCAGTCCTGTGGCATTTAACTTGGCAGACGTTAACACATAAGTTAAGGGGTTGTTGTCTGTGTATACGACAAATTGAGGGGCGTAGTAGAGGTAGTCCCTGAACTGTTCTGTCACTGCCCATTTTAAAGCTAGGAATTCCAGCTTGCCTGAGTGCATATGATAGTTGCGTTCTGATGGAGTCAGAGTTCTTGATGCATAGGCGATTACTCGCGTAGAGCCATTCTGTTCTTGGTACAAGACCGCACCTAGGCCATCCTGGGACGCATCAGTATGTACTATGAATGGTGCATCATAATCTGGATATGCCAGCAGAGGGGGTGACGTTATGTGATCTATTAAGACTTCTAATGCTGACTGGTGCTGGGTCTCCCACTGCACTGGTGATGAAGATGGTACTTGCGCACTGTTTCCCCTGGGACTATGTTTAGTGGAGGTGACATTCCTCTTCTTTTGCAGGTCAAGGCTGAGAAGATCATAAATGGGTTTTGCTGTTTGTGCAAAATTTTTGATATGGCGACGGTACACACCAAGTAGACCCATAAGTCTTCTCACTTCCCCAACTGTTCGTGGTTTTAAGTTCTTCATTGCAATCACTGCACTTGTGGCTTTGGGATCTATTTGGTACCCACCCTGAGAGATAACTCTTCCAAGGAAAGACACTTCCCGTTTGAAGAATGCACACTTTCTAGGTTTTAACTTTACGCCATGACTCTTCAAGCGACGGAGAACTTTACGAAGGTGTTCAATGTGTTCAGAAAATGTCACTGAAAATACTATTACATCATCCAAGTAAGGAATACACATCTCGTCGCGGAGCTCTCCGAGGCAGTTCTCCATAAATCTCTGAAAATTTGCTGGCGCATTCATGAGTCCGAAGGGTATCCGAACCCATTCGTATAACCCCCATGGTGTAACGAAGGCTGTCAGTGGTTGACTGTACTTCCCCATGAACCCCTGGTGGTAGGCTTTGCCTTGGTCCAGGACACTAAACCATGACTTGCCCCCCAAACTGTCCAAAGCTTCCTGGATACGAGGAATCGGGTGACGATCTGGAACAGTTTTCTTATTTAATTCTCGGTAATCTATGCATAGTCTCATTCCACCATCTTTCTTACGGACACAGACAACACTACTTGAAAATGGGGATGTAGACTTCCTGATGAAACCTCGGTTAAGCAGGTCCTCGATATAGCCTTTAACTTCTGGATAAAGCGGACGGGGTATGGAGAGGTAATTTTTCTGAACAGGCTGGTCACTAGTCATCTTAATATCCATTTCTAACTCCGAGATGCAGCCAACATCATCATCACTCATTGCAAATGCATCTGCTTCCTCCAACAACAACTGCTGTGCTTGTTCCTTTTGTTCTGCTGTCAGTCCACTCAAATCAACGTCTGGTAACCAAGACAAGTTACTCTCACTTTCCTCAGTTAGTTTATGTTCTTCGCAGGGCGGTTTCTTGTCTGGAGTCAGCGTCTCTGGATCCTTGAATCTCACCTCAACAGGAGTCACCGAGCGAACTAACTGAAGGCGGCCCAGAACCACTCTTCCGGGTAGAGCAATGTCGTGATTGGTGTTGTTGGTCACATTGATGGATAATATGGTAGCATCACCTTCCTTCACAGTCGTAAGGGATTCATGTACTTTTAAGCCTGAAGGCCAGGCAGCCAATTCATCTGGTTCAAAAATTACCGGTGTCTTGCGGTGAACTGGTCCAGTGTTGGCACGACAAGGTAAACGGACAGTCTGTCCAGCAGGGACAATGTGTGACTTCTTAGTGGATTTAACCAGGCAAAGATCATCAGAATTAGTAGCACGTATGATGCCTATCAAGGCTTGTATATCACTATCTCTACTTTGGTGGAAGCTTTTCATCATCCTTCCTAGCAATTTGTCCCCATCCACCTCACCTTCAGTGTTCTTGACCATTAGCTCTATGACATTAAAACCAATTATGGGCTGTTCAATGTCCTCCTTCGTTACTAAGAATGGAACTCTTATTTCTGCCTCGTTTTCATTTGTCAACCTTACACCAATCTCTACCCATCCACAATAAGGAATATCAGTTCCATTTGCTGCTTGCAAACTAATAGAACCATTAGGACCAAGTAACTGTTCAATATCTCGTGTTTGGACGGATGATAGCTGGCTCTTCAGAAAACGTTCAGACACAATAGAGACCTGGGCTCCAGTGTCCCATAAAACTTCTAAAGGCTTGTCATCCAGATAGCACTGCACTGAGCATTTCTTTCCCACCAGCTTGGCTATACGCTCTTGTTGCCTTGGGGTAATATGGCTAGCATACACATTCTCATCTTGGGTATCTCCTAACCCCTTTTCTTTACGAGCTCCTCTCTCAGAGAGTTCCTTAATTGCCTTGCACAACACCCTATGTTTTGGTCGATGAGCCTTCTGGCAACCCACAGAACAGTACCACACAGACTGGCACGCTGAACACTGTAATAAATGTGTATGGTAATCAAATTTTAGGCAACCACTACACTGGTGGGACTTCTCTTCCTCTGGTGAGGCTACTCCCTGTCCCGCGGGGGTAGCCTGGGTGCGTTTCCCGGAGGACTTCTATACTTGGTCTGACAATAGCGGGCAATGTGATTTTGGCCACCACAGAGATAGCAGTGTGGGCAACGGTCGCCTTCCCTCTTTCTCCTACACTCTTGACAACCAGGTGACCTTGCTCCCATTGTCACTCCGTTTCCGGGACGAGCAGGCCTTGTGGAGTCTGCTTTCTGGCTAATTGCTGCTTCACGAAGTGTCTCAACCTCCGACCGCACTGAAGCCAGATCTGCTTGCACGGCTTTCAGGGTTGCTAGAATGTGCTGATCCTTTTGCTGCTCTTTCTGCTGTTCTTTCTTTGTACTTGTATCAGCTGAACTCTCTACTGTGTACACCTTAGCAGATTTCCCCTTGCTTGTAAGACTAAACTTATTACTTCTTTCTGTCTCTGCAGATATAGCTAGGCTCATGACTTCTATGAGATCTTCATCTGCAACTTGAGGGTCTTGGGTGAGCGGTCTTACTTTTGCACGAATGGTCTCATCAGCCAAACCTGTTTCCAAGGCACGAAGGAATAGACTCTGCACTGAAGAGGCATCATACTTGATCCCACTACCAGATTCTTTTGAGGCACTAATTACCTTTTGCCTTATGGTGAGTGCTCTCATCAAAAACGACTGAGGATCTTCATTGGGTTGCTGGGTAATGTTTGTTAACAACTGGTAAAGTTCTGTTGCATTCTTTTCATGGAAATGGAAGCGAAGAATTTTACGCAGCCTTGGCAGGGTGAGCTCAGTCATGTTCTCTAAATAACTTCTCAGTTGTAAACCTGGCTGTACAGCACGTACCACAGCACTAACAACTTCTTTATCTGCATATCCCTTTGCAAGCCCGGCTTCTATTTGGGAGATCAATGCCTGATAACCCAGCTTGTCTTTCTGTCCAAGTTCACCCACCACTCCTAGAATTTTAAAATCCCTGCGGAATATGCTTTGCTCAACCCCCTTCACAGGAAAGTTAATTGTACCCTCGCCCTTTACTGGATCAGCAGATTTCTCTTTCTTTATCTCGGCCAGTTTCTCTTCGACTAATTTCTGTTTGGATTCTAAATCACCCAGTTCCTTGTGGAGCTGTTTTAGGTCACCCTTGGTTTCTAATTCTTCTTGGCCGTACTCATGTTCCATTCCCTCGAGTGGCGGAGGGCCCAAATGAGCAATTAATCCGTCAACATAATCCATTTGTTCATCGCCAGTTAATTTCTCAAACGATTCCTCAATTTTGTGTCTGATGGCCCGAATAACACTCAATTTTCCCTTGCCCTCTATTGCCGACTTTTCAACTTCTGCATGAGGAGCAAATTCACATAATGCATTCAAGTCCAGCGACAAAATTTTGCGATCCAGGAGAATCAGTTTTTCCTCCGCCATTTTGTCTTACTTGTAATCAACACGATCAGAAACCCACAAAATCCACTAACTAAAACAACGTTCCTACCTTTCACCAGCCTCACAAATGCGTTCCACTACCTTTTTCAGCAGCTGCCCATAACAAACGCCCTTTCACACCACAATCCGTCGCATTCTTCTCGCCTTAAGTCCTCCAGTGCAATCCGCCATGGGCTTGAACATGCAATGGCGGCGGTCCACATAAAGTCCTCGCACGAAGTGATCAAACAAGCATCAATACAGGCAAATCCATACAGTTCCGTCGGAAAATCCTCCCGGACAGGCCCCCAGAAATGTTACACAGAATATCCACACGGTTTTAGGTTTTCCACGTGTATTCTTTATCAACTAAACATAAGATGTTCTCTTCACAAATCTCTTTCGCTCGATCCTCTAGCACATGGTTTTTCACTTACGTCATACGACATCTACGAGAATGTCCAGTCCTTTGGCGCGCGAACGCCTGACACTTAACATAAATTCCTCTACGTAACAACGTAATTTCACTACTTAACAGAAGCACTAGATTCAAAATACTCGCATATATCAAGCTTTCTAAAACCCTTATAAATGCGTTTGATGGAAGCTTGATTCTCATCGGATGTTGACTTGTTGTGTCTGCTTTGAGGATCTACTCTCCGTGTCTGATATATATCAGTATTTTTCTTTGTGCATCGTTATTTTCAAGTTATTAGGGAGCTTAAGCACGTGCGTTTTTGAGACGCGGACGGTAACCGGAAGCGAGCTGTTTTCATTTTTAACTTGCCCTCACACAACCACATTCACATTGCTAAGTATCTTTTCTCTTTTAGAAATGAGGTAGTATAAAAGTCTAGGAGACAATACTTTCCTAGCACGCGAAATGTTCTCTTCCGGTTGCCCTCCGCGTCTCAAAAACGAGGCGTGCTTAAGCTCCCTATTATGCTAATTAGGACGACAGCTCTTTATTGACAAAAGCAGCGCTTAACTTCTTCTTCTAAAATTTCATTTTTAAACTGCCCCAAAATTTTATTGCATATTTTTTACAGGTGAGACATTGCTCTTTAAGTGGAAAGTTGTTTTGGGATCTCAAGTGATGTACGTTTGGGGATATTTTTACTTTAGTTAGGGACTTTAAGATGTGGTACGGCGAGGCCGTAGTACGGCGAGGCCGTAGTACGGCGAGGCTTGTAGTACGGCGGTAAATAGTGAAGATCACTTCCGGTGATGTCATGTCGCGTGTTCCACAAAACGGAGTTTTAAAAAAAGTACTGTTTTCCGTTTCAAAATGCGTTGCTTCCCTCCCCCCCCCCCCCCCCCCCACCCCCATGCAATGTTGAAAATCTGGAGAAATAGAGCGTGTACACTTGTCCAACATTGTAGGGGAGGGGGGGGGGCTGAAAAAGTGTAGATGAATTCGCGCCTGACTGTTTGTTTGGCGCGTGTGAAAAAGCGCCACAAATGTAAATTTGTCCCAAGACACTTGTCCATGCTTGTAATTGCGTCAGCTTTATTATTTGCTTGGAGTTTCAATGGTTCTGTGTCCTGTCTGTTTGACGAAAATAATATTAATAGGCCCTTTGCAGGATCCAGTCACATGGTACAGAATAATTATGCCGGCTGGTGGGACACAAGTTACATAGTAGGACTTCCAATACGAAGGAACTCGTACCAGTCCATCCCGACTTTCTTTTGCTTTGAAAATCCCACTGTGTAGCTTGCGTCCCAGCATAATTTATTCCGTACCATGTGACCGGATCCTGCAAAGGGCCTATTACCAGTTTGCTTTTGGTTTTACGACACCCATGCTCCATTTATATGGTCTCGGACACCCGAGACAACCCTCCCCTCGAGCTACCCTAGCCGAGGTAACAATTAGCTTGTTGCTTTCCAAAATTCAACCAGCCGTTTACATTGGGATCGCGAACTCGTCTCGGGGGCGAGACTACTAGGGTAACCCTGGCAAGTGGGACAACTTTTCTTCATATAAACGCTTTGGCTCGCCTAACCGGGCAACTCTCGGCGTGGCGAATGTCACGTAATGCTTAGATCTAGGACTTAAAGCAGAAACTCGTATCAAAGAAGTGAAAATTAACTCGGCAAACCCCACTGTGATCGAATGACTGAGGAAAACCCAAAGAAAGAGAGATACTTGCACATTTGATTATTCAGTAAGGGTTCTGAATAATCATGCTGGGTTAACTTTGACTCGGCATACAAGAAACACGTTCTCACATATAAACGCTTGATAAAGTTGCCTCAGGGAAGGGTGTCTCGGGTAACCGAGACCATATAACTGGGTCCTCAATTGAAAACCGCTCTATTCTAATCGAGGGTCTGAATAGGGTGAGTCTACATGTCGGTTGTCGGTTAAAATTTCATTACTTTGTCAGTTGTCGGTTACAATTTTCGACCTTTGTCGGTTGTCGGTAAATTCCAGTTAATTTTTTGGTCGCTAGTCGGTAATTTTTTCCTCGTTTTGTCGGTATAGTCAGTAATATTTTCTAGCCCTTTGTGGTTAGTCGGTTAACCCCATTTACAATCTCCCAATCACCACTCTCTATAACAAGAGTGGTCTAGAGAATTCTCAATCCCGAGGTCCTGGGTTCAAATCCTCGTCCGTGCTAGGGATTCAGTTTGTTTGGTGATCCCAAATGGAACTCCTCCACGCTTTATAAACCGCCAACTGGCCAGCCTCTCTCCGGTTGAGATTTTTAACAAATTTCTGTTTTTGTTCTGCTTATCTCAGTGTCCACAATTAGTAAAGCAGTGCTTAACACTTCGATTCCATAATCAAGTACATGATTTTTTCTTGGTAATTTTGTAAAATTTATTTCTGAACTGATCCATGCAAACACTCTCCAGTGAAATTGCATCGAGTAAAATATTGTCATGTGGTTTGACACTCTCAGGGCCAGAAAGGAGAAGTAACTAACTTTTTTACTTGTGTAAAAAAACTATTTGTAGTTAGTGGGAGGATATAACAAATGATTTGATCGATATGCCGGCCAATATTAGTACAAATGTGACTTATTTTGCGACCTTGACATGCAGGTAGAAGACAAAAGCGCAGGTGCTGGTTAGAAGGAAAAAACAAATGGCCCCACCGCAATCGGCCAAAGCTAGCAACTGTTGTTTTAACAGAATTACAAAGACTTTCCTAGTTACATCAACAAATAGAGCTACAAATATCTCTTTGCTCCAGGCGCAACAACGTATCAAAACGCAAAACCTTTCCTGATAAATAATAAGGTTAAATTTCCACAGCTTTTGTGATCGCTGAAAGAAGGAATCGCCTTCTGTTGGGCCTGCCCCGCGAACCAATCAAGGCACTTCTTTGGAATGAAACTGTTTTGACTGCTATCAAACACTATCAGTGTATACTGAGTTATATATTTCGGCTTTGCCTTATAATCATCTTTAAGTTTAAAAACTGTGTCCGTCCAAAAATATCATTAAGAGGCACCTATTCACTGCCTCTACTGCAGCCTTTAAGAGGTTAAATGATGAACGACGCACTTTAAAATTCTAAATCCTCGTTAAAGCTAGTTAAACAATAAAACAACATTATGCAAAAATATACAGTACAAATTATACCGTTTTCCAGTCCCTGCACGATAGACCACCTGCTCTTTTTAGAGAAAATTTTAAATTCCATACCCAGCTTTTATGATACTCTCAGCCTTTTAAAATTTTACTACAGGTGATTCATACTGGATCCCGGGTCCATCGATATTTTCGTAATCACACTTGTGATTGTAAGTTATCAATTCTAATCAGTGTCTTTCTTTTCTTTGCCGTCATTTAACATATAATGTCAACTTCTTTTGCGAGGTTTCCGATCGTTTCAAAATAATTCCATTGCATTTTGCGTCCTTCTCTAATTTCCAGCCCAACTTGTTTGTAATGACGATCTAGAACTTTTAAACAGTGCTCACTTTTCTTGTTAGCAGTGCATGGTGTTTTACCTGGAGTGATCCTTTGAAGATCGTGGTAAAAAAGGACAAAGTTCTTGGCTAGTGAAACTGAGTGATTGGAGCACATGGCCTGTGGGTTTCCCGCTGCCTCGTGCGACAGACAGTAACTAATAAAGATGTTTGGTGAAAGAGGCTCTCTTGCGTAAGGCACATGGAAAGCCGTTTGCGGTTGGGACAGAATATCCTCTGTGTCTTGTGGTGTAATTTTGTGACCTTCAGGGAGCCGTCTATTGTATAATTTCAGCTCACTGCATATCTTTAGGTTCCAATCGTATCGATCCTTCTCGAAGAACCAAGCGTAACTGATCACTACACTGACAGGTGATATCATATTGTCACCATAGTATATCTTCCGAAAAGCTTCTTCAAAGTTACTTGTATTAAATCTCTTTAGAATGTACTCTCTGCAGTGCGTGAAAGTGTCGCGGTAAAGGTAAACTGGAAAATACGTCATGAAATCTGCAACCATCGGTAACCCAAGTGCCATTTCGGTAACACGCGCCCATTTTCGCACCCAGTCGATTTTCATAGTGCACTCAGAACCCAGGATGCGTATCTTCGAGCCCTTAAATATGGTTGCGTTTGTTACAGGTGCCACAAATGCAACATCGGTGTCCATCCATGCTATAATGTGATCGTCTGTGTATAGATCAATAAAGAAACTGCTCCAGAGTTGGCGGTTGTAACCCGGAGATCTTTGAGTGCCCTTGAAATTTAAAACACTTGCGTCTTTGGGTAACGACTCGAAGGCCACCTCAAGTTTGCGATCTGGAAAGTGTTTTTTGATTTGACTTGTTAGGTTATTTCCATAAGCATGATCCTCAACTGATTCTTCGTCAAGAACTACGACTGTCTTCCCAAACGATGCCGGCCAGAAGAGAACGGCAGTCCTGAAAAGGTCACAATAAAATCGAGTCCTGTGTGGTTTTAGTTTGCCCGCCATCCTCACAAACAGAGTTATCGAAGGGATGCCTGGAGTTGGGCGAGAGTTTTCTACATAAGCATTATTACGATTTCGACTTTCTTTAGCGGCGGATTCAAAATGCCTATTAGTTTCGTGATTCTCGTACAGCATTTTTATGGTAAAAGTAATGCAGATGAGAGCAAGGAATCCAAACCTCCATGATAAGAGCCTTCCGATCCTCCTAAATGGTGGTCGCATCTTTGGCCGTTAGTAGAAGAAGGCGAGTCAGACAAAGACCAGCTAACTTGTGGTTTTGTGTTTACTAAGAACAACTCAGACTCAAAATTTGACAGTATTTGTCTGACTCTCACCTTCTACTGCTTTGGGTGGTGGGGAGTGACATTCCATGCAAAGATTTGTGGTTACCCTAGACTACGAGTAAATCCTCTTCCGCTTAGTCTGTCGTGTCACTATACGGACCAAGTGGAAGAGAGGACTATTCGTAGTCTATGGCTACCCTTTATACAAAAAGCATCATCATTTTTAAGGGTCTGTTAACGCTCTTTTTCTCTTGATGATACAATCACTGTTTCAAAAAACTACCCAACCATTGGTGAACATGCTGCTATCATTTTCGTAACGCAATAACCCACCATAGCAGCAATATGACCTGCTAAAAACACTTTTAATTACAGCTTTAGGGGCTTATAATTCAAAAACGACGCGGTGAAATTTTTAATATCTCGAACATGGAATAATTAGGCGTAAGAGGCAAATTTTTGGCAAAGTTTAAAAAATCGTGTGGGTAGTGTTCACAGCCACCTTAAAGTTTTGAAAATATAAAGTGGCTCTGAACAATCTGACCTACAGAAATATTTTAAACTTTGCCAAAACTTGCGTCGTATCATGCTTAGTGTATGTTGATAACATATAAAATTTTACTGTGTCGTTTCTGAGTTATAAGGCCCTAAAGCTGTAATTAAGGGTGGTTTTAGCAGGTCATACTGTTGCTATGCTAACCTATTTTGTTATAGATACCTCTCAACTCATGTACGATTGCTGATTGGAGGAGAACGCGTCACGTGTCATTGGTCAAAACTCAATGACGCCCTAGGGCGAACATAAGTCCCTCGGAAAGCAGCAACCTGAACTTTGGACTCTCGCGTGATCATATCGTGCACCTTGAAACGGCGGCCAATTTGTGTGCCAGTCGTAGCCTTTTGCTCATTATGCTTTCTTTATATGCTCCACCTTAATACTCCATTTTTTCCACTAAAATGCTCGATTTCTCCCAAAATAGTCACTAAAATTAAATGCTCGGTTAGTGCTCATACATAGCGGTTTTTAAATTTTCATAATTTTAACGTTTCAACACAATTAACCCGTTAGAGTGCTTAACAAAAACGACGGAATATTTAGTATAACAAGTTAACTAACAACAACGTATGTAAAATGCTCGGAGTTTTAAGCTACGATAAAACTACTCTAAAATCCGAGAGTAAATGAAGTATTCGGGAGGTCGAGGGCCCGTCTCTGCATCTTCAATGTTTTGGCTAGCAAGGGACGTAAAAAACCCACACGCTCATCGTAAAGAGTAGGTGTTGAAGTTTCCGGTGTTGTGGTCTGGTCTTTGTTGTTATACTGAGGTTTGGGGTGGGAAATGCTCGGAGATATACTAGCTACGATAAAGCTACTCTAAAATCCGAGTGTAAATAAAGCATTCACTCACTCACTCACTCACTCACTCACTCACTCACTCACTCACTCACTCACTCACTCGCTCACTCACTCACTCACACCAGAAGATAATACTCAAAATGATGATCTGTTGTTCTGTTAATCCTTTGTTCTCTTTCTGTGATACTTAGGTGAAGTGGCTAAGTTAGGTCCTCACATCCTTGTAAAAAATAGTGTTATTTCTATATTCTGTGGAAATAATATTCATTTTCATGGAAAATGCCACTAAAATGCTCGCATTGTGCTCAATGCTTTTGCCCCACTAAAATGCTCGAAAAAATGCTAGCTTAATGTACGAAAGCCTAGCCAGTCGGCCTGATGTCAAACGGCCATTGAAGTCGGGTAACGTTTCTCACTAACAATCATTATTCAACAAAAGGGATTCATAATTGCAAAAACACTTGTCAGATTAACAAAGGGGAAATTTTCGCCTCGGAGAACATTGAGGGTCTCGGGGAAACAAAACTCGCTATTTCCCTTGGGGCCAGTCATTAAGTGCTTAGTATTAAGAAAATGATAACATGTTCGCCAATGATTGGGCAGAAAAGCGATTGAAAATAATTAGACGTCACTTCTTCTTGACACGTTCGACTGTAAAATAGTTGTTCTAAAAAGTCATCAAACAAAAACGTTTGGACTGTCGAGATTATTCTTGTGAAACTTTTACACAATGCCACTCACTTCACACGCACAAAAATATCATTGTAGAGAATTAACGACAGAGGAAAGAAAACAAAAAAAAAGGAATGTCCTAAATGCCGAAAAATTCTATGTTAATGGTCAGTTTATCGACACACCTGAAAAACGGATGTTCAAAACCTAAAATATAAATTTATTGAACATTTATGGTGTACTTGTTTACACAACCACAGTGGGTCGTGGGAGAAGAGGTTCATGAAAGTCAAAAGAAGCCAGAAATTCGCGGGAGACCGATGTATATTTCGATCTACGATCTACGCCAATCGCTCGCTAGTGGTCCGCCATTTTAAAACAATGTATACTCTTCATGTACGAAACAATGAAGTGGTCCACGCTTTCTCAAATTTCACGTACGTCATCACGAGACATCTCATCTCGGTGGAACAACCGTCCATGCGTGACTACAGCACTTGGAATCTGAAAATAATTCCATTCGTTTTTAAATACATGAGATCCCCTAAATGCAGAAAAATGTTATGCAAATGGTCGGTCAGGTTATCGACACAAAAAATTTGTGTCCAAACCCAAGTGTACTTTCATCACTCAAGTGACATACAATCAAATGTCAAACCAAAACCAAACTCCACTGGCTGGCACACGTTTTCCTGGGCTCAGGCATAAGCTACATGCATTTGCTTGGAATTTGGACTGGTTCTGTGTCCTTTTTGATTGACGAAAGTAATGTAATATATAGATTTAGACCAGCCTAAAAGCTAGCTCCTGGGCCGGATCTTTCAGAGCTCGATTAAGGCTAACCCACGAAAAGGTAGAATTTTTATTTGAGTTTTGTAACTTGGAGGTGAGTTTTCTGCATATTGTTTGGCCTTCTGCTTTGAGTTTCAATAATCACTGTATACACAAAACAG